>WJFA01002857.1:0-14510 GCA_009870155.1 Pseudobourletiella spinata | reverse complement strand
AATCAAGTTCTTAAAACACTCCCACGTGGATTACTCTGTTAAACATGGTCACATCTCAAACGGCCAGTGTGATGGCTTGTCCCTTTCAATATTAGCGAATACGTCGCGAAAATTCAAAAAAAACCAGCTATTACTAATAATGTGTGAATACCTGAGGGTTATGTGGCGAAACTTCAGAATAGCCAGCTAATACAAATGTCTGCAAAAATATAAAAATTCAAAGCAACAAAACTTGAGCAATTTCACCACTGACTTGACCATAAAAATTGTGAATTGATGTTGAGGTTGTAAAAGTAAATTCTCCGTTCATATCTGGTTGGAAAGCCCACCTTTACCTTCCATATTGGAAGACAAAGCCTTTTGCCGCCATCTGTTACGGCATGGGGCCAAGAAAAAGAGTGGCAGTAGTACGCCGGGGCGAATTTCCTTGTCACTTTAAATGGAAATGAGCCTGTGCCACCTCCTCTGCGGCTCTTGCAATATCCTACTTGGAATGAGTGGAGAGAATATTTATTTTTTTCCGGAAATAGCACCTCATTGTCCGCCCCTGGCTTCCCCTGCCCTTACTCCCACACTCTGTGGAGAGAACACAAACACACACTCGGAGGTTCCACCGTGGAGAAAATCCCTCAGCGCATAACGTCATTCAAATGATTATACTTTCCACTCTTACTAGACTTTCTCTTCCCACAGCGGCTCAGGCGCCCCACTCCAGAGTCACAGACCGGGAGCCATGCAGCCATAATGCATGCGGCTCAAAGGTATAACCTAGTTCTTCCTCGGATGCACATGTAGTACTACATAGGTGGTACTCCATGTGTAGTACTACAATATGTACTACTCCACTTCAAGGTAGCTGGAGGATCTGCTTGCATCCGTGCATAAATCCAACAGAGTCGCTTCACAATCGTCACCCTTGCAAAAATCATGAGGTGCAATATCCCTTACATCATTTTCCACTATACAAATATTATTTCCCCGCCGCAGCTCCTGGCACACATGGCGAAAAGTGTCTATAATAAAGTTTATTGTACCATAGAGTCATTCCCATCTTCCCGCCACTTCCCGCGCGGCCCCCTATTTATACCCAACGCAGCACAGGTCCATATGAGCCAAGAAGGGCGGCTCACATACGCAGTAGTACATAAAATTCGCACGAGCGATCGCTCACAGCACAAATCAGGCCGAGAGTGCTTCAGAGTGGAGCGGTTTTCACGCCTGTATCACAGACACACACACAACCTTCCTGTGCGTCGTTCGTGTACAAAATCGATAATCGTGCCAAGCTGAAGAAATCAGTCTGTATATGTGCGTACGTATGTGTCTGAAATCTTTGGGGAAAGCGCTAATTCTACGGCTGAAAACCCCGCCACTATTCGCACTATATTCTGAATAGTACGGTTGCTCATGCTGGTAGTAGTAGTAGTGGTGGTGGTAGTGCTGCTGCTGCAACCATACCCACCAGGACCGCGGATGAGGACAGTCATCTATATCTCATAGCCCTTAAAAGATTCACATTGCGGACATCAAGAGTTTGAGCTTGGGGGGAGCAAAAATGAATCCCATATCGAGCGGAAACGTTACCAAGACCGCAACCAAGATGCCGGGAGGCAGGGACAACGTACTGCATACGCTAAGAACTCGCGGAAGCTCGTGTGGACGATCCCTCATAAATAAACCAGGGGAATGTTAAACAAGCCCCTACTTTTAGCGTGTCTTTCATTTAATGAATTATTACAGGGATCCAACATAAAGACTCCGGCCATGGTAACCACTATATGCCACGGCACCACAGTGTTCCACAATTCCCGCTCCACACCACACTGCTGGCACAGTTCACTGGAATGCCACTACTACGAGCTCCTCATCTACTACCACTACTACAACTACCAGGAAGCTCCGACACAGAATCAGAGCTGCGTGTGCCGCATAAAAAATCATACCCTTTCCAAGGAACTTCACGTAAGACTCGATGCAGTTCCCCGAGTAGTCCACTCTCATAGTTAACAAGAGTGGAGTAGAGTCGCTCGGGAGCATGTCATCGTATGTATACATGCGTACAGAGTGTGTCTGAATGGGAAAAAATGTCCCATGAATATTCCGCAGCTTAATATTATGCTCTCAGCTCTCGCCATCATTCCCTATTATTATTATGATTATAAAGGGGGAATGACGACAAAAGAGACTTCTCACAGTGCTCTCCCTTATCCCACCCGCCTGCACTCAGCTGTGATAATCCGTATAGGTATGAGCCACCGACTATATAATAGTAGCCATCTACATGCATCCCACAAAGACTCTGCTGTGTACAATGGTCTCAGCAGACACACATACATAGCGGATTGTCATTGGGAACATCTTAATGAGTCGGCGACACGGCTCGCCGCTAAATGAAGATGAAAATGACGTCTTTGTCAGCTTGGCAGAATTCTGTCTCTCTTTCTCCCTCTCACTGCTCTCGTTCTATCTCAGTCAGTAGTTCTTCGTTGGAAAAAATTTGAAAATTTCCAGCTTTATCCTCCCGTTTTATCAGTTCATTACCGTTTCTCAGATTGCTCTGTCCCCTTATATTTCAACTACATATATGTGGTGGATCCGGGTGGGTATATAGACTACGGGTGGAATTTAAAGAGGAACGTCTGTGTGCATTCGGGTATTCTCTCCCTTTCTCTCTATCTCTCATCATTAGACATGTTGGAAGTCGGCGGTAGAGTAGCGCGGCGGGCGCTCATCCGTATTCTGATTCACAATACGATTACATACCAACATCATGTTCAGCCTCCCTCATTGGTTTTTTGGCACACGTCAACATCATTCCTTACTGTGGGCTCTATGTGTGTATGTGCGCGCGAATTCTAAGAATGAATGGAGAGATTTCCCTTATCCTTATAAATATCACTGGATAGAGTCCAGAATAGTCGGTTTTTTTTCAATCTGGATGAGGAGGGAGTGAGCCTGATTTTGAAGAGTCAAGTCATAGTAATACGAGCAGGAAGAGAGAGTATTGTGCGTGGTGAGCTACAGCAACGGCGGGAAGGGAAAAAATTGAAGGCATTTGAGTGAGCGAGTGGATTAATGCATGCATTACCGGTTCATTACCTTGCGGGAACGACGGGAGTGGAGGAAAAAGAAAGTTAAAAAGTATATCTCTCCCCCTCCCTCGACCGCCGCCGACGTCTTTATCAGGCATTTCAGCCCTTCCTTGTCTCACTCTCCTCTCATCAAACTTTTAATGTAGGCCATTTAAAGGCCCATGTGGCATAATGATGTAGCCGGGGAAGTTTGGGTGGTAACTTTGGGAAGGTGTGCGCCATTCCAAGGTGTCTATCCAGCCCGTCATGGGAAGTTTGAGGCTATAATTATATGGTAATTGTCGTAGGTAAGTTACGCCCACACACAAGAGGGTTCTGCACCGTCCTCACCCGTGGATGAGTTGTGCATACGGGGACTCTGTATGTGTATGAATTACCATGGAGGTACCCATATTCAGTATCCAGGGAGTCCATATGTAAATTCCCCACCGCGTGGCGACACATACTTTATGTATGTATTCGCACCATGTTATACGCAGCTTAGGGATAGTTCCTAATGATCCCCATTTTCCGTATCAGAGAGTTCCCTGCGCCGAGGGACCATGAAGTTGCCCCTGCATTCAGTCAGGTTTCAGGATCCACAAAGGGTTTACCATAGGACTCAACCATGAAGTCCTCGGTATCTTAAATGCAAGAAATTTTCCATTCCGAAGATCTCAAGATTCACCATACGAGGGTCGCTATGAGGACTTACTGAAACCTTTGCTCTATAGCTGACCTTCGATCTTGTACTTTCTTAATGTTCTCACGATCCATCCAAAAGTTACAATCAGGTCCTTGGGGAGGTCATCAGTGGGTGCATAAAGTAATCATGCCTAGAGGACTCTATCGGGTCCCTCAATAGTTGCACTATTCATCTTTATGGTATGCGCATGTGCATGCGGGTGTACACATGCATATGGGGGCGACCGTGATAAAAAAAGTCGGGGAAAATTCCCAGGGTCCCTCAACCAACCCCCAGAGCAATTCAAATAATAGCTGGAAGAAGTTTGTTGTAAGCGGGTGGTAAAGTGTTGACATGGATCTGTGGGCACGCGGGTCTCCCTGTACTTCAGTATTTGTGGTGAGTGGGATGGGAAACGTCAGTGAGCCGCCGCCCACATATCATCATTATTAGGAGTGGAATCCAGGGCTGAGCCCGTAGAGAGCCCCTCTGTAAAAAGTTTGGCAAGTGCCTGCAGGGCGCATGTGCACTCCTTGGAATCCCCTGTAAACAGGGTATCGTCGCATGAGCAGAGAATAAGAGCGAGAGGGTCATATAATATTTTGAATACATAGTCCCCATCCCGCCGTAAATTTTGAAACGCCTATTACACCCTCGAGACAATCCTATAGCGGAGGAACCTATATGTACCGCGTCAGGGTGGAGACGTTGGGAAGGACGACCACAACCGCGCGGCAGTTCAGCCGTCGCCACCATGACACTGGCAGAGCGGAAGCGAGAAAAAAACAGGATTTCAACAACTCCGAAAAGCCTGAAGGCCGGAAGATGATCAGGATGGCGGGAGTGGAGACGAAGAAAGGACATATCCACCCTTCACACAGAGAAAAGTGGGACGAGTTATAAGCAAACAGTATGAATAAAACCCGGCTATAGCTACGTGATCTACATACGGAAAGAGGCCCTTACACACAAAAAGCCCTAGTGCTCCACTCTTTGCCCCAGAATCTAACATCCTTGTTGACATCCTACAGCCCTACCCACGATACCGCGATCAACAACAAGATCATCTCGCTTCTCTACGGAATCGTTTCCCAATACCCCTGCCAACATTGTTGCCACGACAGTGGCGGATGGACGTTAGCGCGAAAGGGTACATTCAGAGCAGTGAGCGGGAAGTTTGAACAAGTCGGTCGTGGCCCTTCCGATCCGCTTTAGAATATATCTGTATGGGTATTGTCTAAGGTTCAAAATTACAATAATGATGGTGGAGTTGTGATGATGATGGTGGCAGTGGTGGCATTTGTGCGGATGAACATTTTGAAACTCCTACAACGTCTCTCCACCAACACCAGCATGACTATCCTCCTCATGGAACCAGCTCATCAAACATGCTTTGGGGCAGGACGACCCGCATCTCAAACGCGCCGGCTGCTAAACTTTTCATTTTCAAAGCGAAAATCCGATGCGATGAGTTCAAGTGTGTATGTATGGCAATACCATAAGGTGGTGGCAGGCCCGTGCCTGGGCAATATATACTGACAAGCGTGGTGGCAGCGGTGGCGGGAATGTACTCCCATTTCCCCGGGGCATGAATAAGGCAGGCATTCAGTATACCGTGAAATTACCGCCAAGACACTTGTTCAGCAATTTCATCCCCATGTTCTCTGTCATAGCCCCGAGACTATGTACACATACGGGAATCCAATAGCGTGTATTTGCACCACAGCTGGTCGAACATTCCAATGCTCCTCAAACATGTGTGTCGATGTGCTTGTGTGTGCGTGTGTTTGTGCGCGTACAGACGAACCTAATCGGCCAACCCCTAATTCCATGTCTATAACGTACAATTTTCATTACGTTCCGTCCTCTAGTAATAATAATACTCCTCCCTCAAACCATGATTTTCTTGGAGGAACTGAAGGAACATTGGCGGCGAGGATATAATTTCATAAAATCTGGAGAGAATTTCAAAGGAAACGAGATGGCACGGGACGGAGCCGTTTCCAAGTCGTTACCAAAGACTTTCCCATAGTAATGACGATAACAATTGAGGAAATTGTTTCCTCCGTTAAATCGGATATGACTTTCCACCAAATTTGCTCCCAGTACCCCAGAAAAGGATTCATGGGGTCGAATGTGGTTATTGCCGGCCAATTTATTCGGGGTAGGAGAAATTCCACTGGTGTATTTTATCCCAGGGTCAATCCACTCCTGCCCAACGCAGGGCCAACATCTAAATCATAGGCTCAAAAAACACGAACTACCCCCACCAACATTTCCTCTGGACTACAATTTGAAAATTTTCAGATTAGTTCTCTTTGCGGTTGACGGTGTACTAAAATTCGGGAATTTCCGCAACATTTCCTACATCACTTCCTCAGAATGCTCCCGGAGGGAACTTTTGACCTAGCTGTAATTCCTTCAATGTCAACCTATGCGGCGGTAAAGTACATAGCGACTCGGCTATCCATACTACTACTACTACTACTACTTACCACAATGCTCACTGTTCCAAGACGCCGCGGCTAGAACTACACGAACCGACGGTCAGGAGACGCGGGAAAAAACATCCTGACCAGCCTCTTGACTTCTGCGACTCGTCAGACTCAGCCAGTCAGTCAATCCTCGCGGCCCTTCTTAGTCGTCGTAGCCGGGAGGATGAAGTGGTGAAAAAACAGTGGAGTTGCTGTTGTGGTCTACCCCGGGAAAAAATCAAGGACCTTCTCCCTGAATCTCAAGCATTTCCAGCCGCCTTGACCAGTCCACAGTGGAGTGGACGAGGCATATAGGAACAAGTCAAACGTCGCACACATACAAACACATCCTCCTCCGCCGTTCTCTGTTCATCCCACTCAACTCATACAGCAGCGTCGGGGAAACTTCTCAAAAGTGACTCTCGCGGGACTCCAGCGGCGGACGAATGTGTGCTCCAACTTGTCCCTCTACGCTTCCTGTCAACATATGTCTCCCGCGGACATGAAGACCACCCCAGACGGAACGATTCCAAAGTTTCTCCCCGACAAAAAAGGCGGCTGCCCCGGACATGAAATTTTCATAAATTTCCCGCCCCTCCCCCATGCCATGTACCTAGACTGCGCATGCCTAACCTCCTGCCCCGAAGGTTTACACTGCAGTACAATGTAGAAGTGGAAATAGGACTTCTGGCCTTTGCTACAACGAGAATGAGTACACAAAAGGGGGGAAGCAGTACATTGCAGCGGGACTTTACACTGAATAAAGTTATGGGCCCATAACCTCCCCTAACTCACTCATCTTTAGCTCGTTGGCCCCGGAGGGAATTTAGGAGCAGGGCGGAAGGGCACGTGAAATCCCCCTCCACTTTTCCCCATTGAGTTTAAGCTCTTTAGACGCCCGGTGGATATACTACTAGAAGGACACAATAGCATTGTACCATACTTTTTTTGCAACATATTTCCCTGTACACACACGGACAAAACAGAGCTCCCGAGAGAAACGGGACAAACTGCCTTTTCTCAATGGTTTCTTTCACCCACCACCCAAAAAAAAGTCCTTCACTGTCACACTCCCAGCCTACTGGCTCTCTATCCCTTGAATACAAAATCAATACAACTTAATGCCAATAGTTCCCCCCATCTCTCCTTCACTTTTCCCTTCCCTTGTACAACATTGACTTGGGCCAGTGAGCAGCTCAGATTTTCCCCCACACCATCGATCCCCCTTTGCGCAATCTGGGAAGGAATAGAATTTTTTTCAAAGTGACAACGACGAAGACGAAGACAACCGCGCGGAGGAAAAGAATGGGATTCCTCACACGGCGCAACTGGACTTTGGAAAAAGCAGAGAGAGAGAGAGAGAGGGAGAGAGAGGAAGTGAGATCGTTATGACTATACGTGTATGTTTGCGACTGTGTGGACCATGTCCTATGGTTGATATTACATCAAAATATTTTCCAGGAAAATTTCGCATAGTCCCCAAATCCACTCCAGGGGAACAAGCTGGAGACGTTCCATCTGAGGAAAGAACTGTCGGTGATGCCGGCTGAGCCGTCACTCGATTCCCTTCCAAGAACCCCTTTCAATTCAGTCCCCCCCATCAAGTAACGGCGGAGGGATCGAGACGGAAAAGACATTCATGGAGTTCACGCCGCGACCTCCTACCAATCGTCTCGCATAATCGAATTTTTTCCCTATGTAAACATCCATGAAAAGGCTATGCCTTCACACAAACGCACACACACCCACACCCTATGCTTATGCGAGATCATTCACTACCGTCAGAAGGCGTAATCGCGCCCTAAAAATGGATCCCCTCCAACGCCGGCGGCGGCGGCAGCAGCAGCAGCTTCTCGGAGAAAAAGTTCCCTTGCCGTCAGCAAAGAGTGGAGGAGACAGACCGCCGCGCGCGGTGTTGGGTGCAAGGAAAAACTTGTAATCACGCTCATATTTTCCGCTCTCATTCATACTGATGATCTGATAAGCCGTTCAATTCCCCAAAGTGTGGCCTCCAGCTGGCGGTGGAATCGGATCGGGAAGCTCCCTGTGTTGGCAGATAGACACATACACACGTATGCCTACACACACACACACAAACGTATGGGAAACGGGCGTGTTCTCCATACATGTCTCTTTCCGCCTTTCCAACGCACTTTATCTTCACAGCTGGCTGGAACTTTGTTAGTTAATTGCCCCCGTTCCCTCCTCTGCGCTCCCCCTCGCATGCGCACTGAGCCATTGAGGAGAAATATGGAGATGTATGTCTTTGGGGAGCATCAATATCCCGCGAGGGAGGAGTGACGTCTTCATGGGGAATTTCCGTGCTCCGAACACACGCCCTCTGTCACGCTGCATTAATTTGCCAAATCAAAGACATCTCTGAGTTGTCACACGCCAAGAGAGAGAGAGAGAACGCCTCGCATTGTCTCACTCCTGAGACTCTCTAGAATGCTCCCAAAGCCAGGTGTGCAGAATACGATGGGAGATCCTAGACAGAGAGGTGTGTAGTGTAGGATGGACAGGAGACAGTTGAAAACTTTGAATTTCTCAACTTGCTCCCACGGATTTGAGACAGCGCCAATTAGTTCCCATTAGCACAGGTCACAGACCCTTTTGCAATGGTGAGGAACGACAGGGGCGACTCCCCACCTCACCCAGGGACTATAAGGATGGTTTTGTGTGTTGGTGTGTGTGCCCCCGTAAGTGTGTGTGTGTATGTATATGTGTGTGAAACTACAAGAACATTCCCACGGCAGAGTGTGTGTCATATCAAGTCACTGGTACCACAGGGAGTGCAGTGGCAGTTACCGTGAAAAGGTTATATGAGCCCCATTAGGCCGGAGCTAATTAATGTCAGAAAAATACAGAGACGGAGCCCCCTGACAACTCCATCGTTCTGTCCCCAACATTGTCTCTCCCTTATCAAAGCGACACAATCAAATCATCTCTGGCTGGAGCCAGTCACTGGAAATATGAGGGCAGAGCCAGACAAAATGAGTCTTCTTTTTCTCTCAAAAGTATATATACACTCACACGCATCCACAGAACGAACACACACACACACACACAGATACGCACAAGCACAGTATGATCTTCCCTGATCCTGTGGGACCGTCTCTTATGTATTCAGAGTAATATGCTGCGACGACGACGGTGGAATGAATTCATGGGCACGCCAGTCAACGTCATCTTCTCATATTTCACCCAGTTTACTTTCCTCGCAAGGCAACACTCAAGATCCGTCTACCCTATATGCGTGAACACCAGGTCGTCCTCGCTCCCTTCCCTCCTCTTTGTTTTGATAAATCTTCGTTGACAGTTCCTCCGCATCTTTAGTCTGGTCCTCCTGAGGTTCTATCTGCACTGCAGAGAGATGATCCCACAGAACTGAATCATTTATTGAAAAACAGCTGGATGCTCTTCCCTCACAATAGAATGTCCCCTTTCCATCTATTGATGCCCGTCGGGTTGGATGTAGACGACGACGACGACGACGTCGTTGCCTTCACTACTCCATTTTGGAATCAGCTCCAAAAAATTGTCACTTTAGCCTGCTAAAGAAGGAGTATCTCTTACCAGAGGAGATCTCCTCCTGCATGTGACATCGCTGTATACTTGTGATTTATGGAGGAAGAACTTGTGGAGTATTCGAGGCTGACGTGGATTTGAGTAGTGGATGCATCGTTCCGGAGATTTGTAAGCTGTCTCCGGTGCGGACCGGTGGGCAGTGGCTTGCAACCGGAATTCCGTTGGTTAGGGAGCTCAGCTATGGAAGTTGTGCGGGTGGGTGTTGGTATGAGTCTGTGCGTATGCCTTTCCGTAGGACCGCCCGACTCCGACGAGACGGACGATGAAGAAACTATTCAACAGTGTCTGGAGAGTTAGCGTAACGGGTTATAACAGGGTCATTATATTGAATTCTCCATGTGCATTATTTTCAGGTTGACTGGATCAACTCAGAGCGTATGGTGGTGTCAGATCATATGTGCATGTATGTGTGTGTGTTTGTGTTTGTGTGTGTGTGTGTGTGTGTGTGTGTGTGTGAAGGTTCAAGTATGCATGTATCTTTGGGTTTTTGTGTGGGCTTGTTCGTGAGTGTATGTGTGTACATATGTTGGAAGGGCGATATTGTAAGTGCAGCGGGGCAGTCATGGATAAGCATTTACACGGTACCGTGAACCGAGTCATGTCTATTTGGGTATACACATCCCACAGGCTATACAAGCTGAGCAGACGGATCCGCGGAACTCTGACTCTCTCTCTCTCTCAGAGCTTAATGCTGAGAGTGTGAGCGGGCGCAACCAGGTAATGAGGTAGAGTATAAGCGGATGGCTGGGAGCAAAATGGCAATTTGTACTACTGGTAACGGGGAGTGGAAGAGCTGAGATTGGGGATTATAATCCTGCTCAAGTGTACCACACCACACGGTCCTATTCCAACCAGAGAATAGCAAGACGATATAACAAGCGACGGTGGCGTAGAGAGCTAGAGAGGGAGAGAGAGAGAGAGAGCCTAATCCAACATCCGATCCGTGGCCGCTTCATCTTCTTCTTCTTCTTCTTTGTCGTCGTCGTTGGTACTTGGCTTTGACTCCCTCCTGTACGCGGCTCGCTCCCGGCTCCTCCTGGGCAAGATGTGAAGGCTTAATACTAGGATTGAGTCTGTAATTTATACAAGCCCTAAGCCCTCCTCGTCTTGTTACTCCTCCGCACCGACAAGCTTCTCTTCTTCCAATCCAGAATTTTCTCCGGCCAAATTCGATGCATTTTTCCCGTTCGTGACTGCATTAAAATCTTGGACCATCTCCAAAAGTGCACCACGTATCCTTTACAACGTATTCCATAAGTAAAGATGACCAACTTAAATATTCCCGTCTTCCGAGATCCATAAAAAGATGAAAACTCTAAAATTTCCTTCCTTCCTCCGATCCGAACCGAAACATGCCGGAGAGCATGATTTCGGACTTGTAAAATAATTATTAGCGGACGGTCATTAATTATTTGTGAGATGGAGTTTGTGGACACGAGCAAGGTCAGGCTTGAGCCACCTCAACTTCACACGCAGCCATTTTCCGGTTTACATCCTTTCTGGAGCTATACTAGGCTCTGCTCTTTGGTCATATTATTTGGCTTCTGTTCTCACACTCTAAAGCGACTTGAGCCCGTCAGCACAGGAGGCATTACAACCCGTCCCCGTACACACACGAAGTCTCGGTATTTACTGCCTCTTTTACGATGGCTAATATGTAGGTGCTCACATTTTGAGCAGTGTGCAGACGACCTGGGGCGGGAACTTCCAATCCGTCGCCATGCAAATCCGGATGTGTGGCGGAAATAAAACAAGGGATTGGGGTCACTAACTCACACATACGCAGGAGAATGTAGTGGGATTTGAAGAGCACACAGCTGGCTGAGAATCGGCGGGCAATTACAATTAACTTCTAGGGGTGAGGAAGCATGGAAAGTGTGGGGGGAAGTACATACCCACGTCTAAATTATGTGCAAAGGTCCGACCGCACTGACGTAGTCACCGCAGACCCGCCTCCAGCCGCTCACCTCCTCCCATTTGTCTCTGACGAGTGGAGTTAAAGTCTCCGCTTATGACTTTTGTCCAAATACACCAGAGTTTTTAATATCCTCTCTGACTTATGCGCAGGCGCACTTGTCATAAAAGATATTACTTTCACCGTAAAATCCCCAAGAGTTAGGAAGACGAGTTGGCTTCATGACTACGAGGACGTCGGAGCTCAAACAGGTAGATTAAATTTAAAGCCTCGTGTACGACCCCGCATATGTACTCACCACAAATAGGATGCAAATGAGCCTGTGGGGTAATACGTGGGATCATCCGCACGGTACATGTTATGGGAACACATATACGTCAACGCATATACCCTACTTTATAACCCACACACACGTGACACAGATACAGAGCTAGGCGTTTGCACACATACAAACAAACAGGCATAGGCGTTCTCACACACACACACAGGCACAGGCTTATATACACGCACACACACTACACATACAAACACAGGCATACGTTTACACATACAAGCATAAACACAGGTATACACGCGTTCACACACACACAAACACAGGCATCGACGTTTACACACACACACACACACACATAAACACAAACATAACCAGGGACACGAAAGAGAACACGGCTTAACAAAATGTGATCCATCCGAGTGCAGTTCAGAACCTATTTACTCCCGAGTCATGTGTTTTACGGCCAATTTAATTTTCACTCCAAGAACATCCATTAGCATTTCGCTTCCCTTCCCTTCCTCCCCACATCCACAGTTGTAGTATTCGTAGCGGGAGCAGTGGTACGAGAGGAGAGAACGAGGAGGAGAACGACAGTACAAAATTTCTTTGCACACCGTCATCTTCCTCCCATCATAAAATTCGGGCATAAAAACCCCCCTACTACTCTCTGACTCGCTCGCCCCGGTCTTTCGCCCTCCGCGCGTAATATCGATCAACCTGGAAGAGTTACACACTGCACACACATCTTTCACGTCCTCGTCGTACTAACCTCGTCCCGAGGTCCTTTACCTACTCACCACCATAACAAAGGAGGCTATAAGACACTCATGTAAAACCAGTCCAGAGAATTCGTTGGAGGGGAAGTGGAGTGGTACCAGGAGGAACGGTAGAGATTTCAAGCCGTAATTTCCAGTTCCCGTCTCCCCCGGCTCGCTCTCGCTCTCTCTCTCTCTCTCACTGTGTGTACAGAGAAGTCTAACATGGCCATTATTAGCCCCTTAAATACTGACAGGGATGAGAGAGAGAGAGCGCGCGCGGAGGTAGGAAAAGGGAGCCTTTGAGTGAAACAGGCACTATTTACACATGTCACGTTTTCCACTCCTCCTTCAGGGGATTCAAGGGATGATGCAAGATGGCTAAATCCTAAAAAGCTTATAATCGTCCGCGCAATCTTGACGACGGGGCTGAGGCTTACGCCCGGCTAATCTGTCACTCATCGCCAATCCATTATTTCTTACGGTCGGGGCGGAAACGCTCTCACTTCATGGCTTTCATCCCAAATCTCTTCCACCAAGGCTCGTATGTCAGCTGTATTCCACCATTTCCAACGTCAACGTGCAGTGGCACGTGGGTGGCATGGAGTGTCAGTCGTTATGGTACGTTATGTTCACGGTACAATGGAGGCCCTGCAGTCACTGCACTGCTTGCAGCGTCAACGCTTGCATCCGCTTTTGAACCAGTGCATAGCTGGATAACTCACGTGATGCAAGTCAACTTCACGGGTACGTTCTCGGCAGTGGTAATGATACGGTACTACCTGAGAACCAAGACTCTCACTCATCCTACCGCCTCCCTTCTCATTTATCTCGACCGTGCAGAAGATTATAGAGAGTTGAATGGGAGAACTGCGCGCAAATAGTACACGATAAGGAGTTGGGGAAACCTTTGCCGTCACTCATAGGAACGTGGAGCTACCGTGAGAAAAACAGCACTGCATTACAAGAGTGCGGACAGGAACGAGGCACGAAAGGCAACACTCGGGATACCTAAATTGATTCATTAAAAAAAATCAAAACAGAGGTACGGAGAATCTGTATAGGCTTGCATGTTGTTTGTTCATACCACTCTGCAGGGAGGATAATGCCACTACTCGTACTTCACTACACTCCTACTGAATCTCCCACTTCATATGTGATCGCGTGCGGGACGTGAAAGAATTCTCCCCATAAATATCCCCTGTCTTCCGTCCGGACAAATGGCTGAACACACCCTGCAAGACAATTATTTGGAGAAATCCAGCCCTGTATTAGTGAGTCGTCGTATAGTTGCTACAGCGTAGAAGGGGCGGAAGGTATATAGTGGAGCACACTCGGTCGACTTTAGCAGCAAAGACCTGTGCACGACATTTAACTCCTCCGCCATAAAGTACAAGGGATACCCTATATTTATCCACTTGAGATGATTCCACTGGCGTGGTGCGTGGGCATTTAAGGAGCAATCATCCCCGTCGTCATTTATATGGAGCGGGAACCGCGAGCTAAGTCTGCGGAGCACTCCATGTAATGTTTTTCCACAGCCGCTGGTAAAACCGGACTATGTGGACATGATGATCCACACAGTGGTCGTTTACTGCAGGCTTCTCACGTATATATTCTGTGTAGGATATAGCGTCCACCTCATATACCGCTATCAACTATCAACTATAGCGTCCACCTCATATACCGCTATCAACTATCAACTATAGCGTCCACCTCATATACCGCTATCAACTATCAACTATAGC
>WJFA01002856.1:0-13802 GCA_009870155.1 Pseudobourletiella spinata | reverse complement strand
TCTCTCTCTCTCTCGCCACTTCAGACGATCGCATACGTGTTTCGTTTAAGAATTTCTTCCCAAAAAATAGAACCCCTATCATTAGCCATAATTCCAGGTTGACGCTGTGATGATGGGCTAATAAATTTCAAACTTTTGAATTTCCCCAGGTCTACACCCGTCGCATGTACTTATATCTACCCTTCCGGACGTTGACTAGTGGACAAAAAGGTCTCTAACACACACACACACACACACACACACACACACACACATTCACAACCAAATGTGTATCTCTCCCAACTTCTGGAGTGTCTCGGCCATGTAGAAAGCGACGCAATTCCACACAGAATGCCGAGGAATAAAAATCTTGAAATTTCTAAAGGAGGCCACTATTTTATGATAGCGGGGGTAAAATCCAATAAAATGGCGCTTCCTTTTATTTCACCTATAAACCCCCGCTCGCCGCTCGCTCCCGCCGAGGAACCGTATGGGTCACCTTAACCTTGTCGTAATAACTTGATGGCAAGGTTAAATTTACCATGGCAATAAGCATTACCCGGAGGGCTCGGTAGCTCAAGGAACTCCCCCTGTAGGCCTGCACACCCGAGTCGTACATATGCTGTGGCTTTGACATCGTCAAATCCAGTTATCTCCGCCCACACTACTGGCTGCAGTATATGCTGTGAGTCCATATTGCTCCGCATTGGAAACCCCACATACGCTCCGTGCACTTTTTTTTACGTGTTCCCCCACATCCCAACCCTCCGATAGAAGACACTTATACAAAGTCTCGTTTGGGTATTAAAATTTTAAAGTACCGCCCGGACCAATTTCAATTATTTCCACCAATGAAAATTCCCTATCATTCCCCACACCGCGTAGATTGCCTCCCTGTGTGTGAAGTATAGACTGGTACGCCGGCGGCGTATGATGTATCGGCATATAGGAATCAGCAGCCCGTGGCTTGTCTATGTATGTGAGTGCCTACCATAGGCACCCCAGCACACACACGGCAGCCATGCCCCACCGAGCCACGTACGTATACGTACGCCCCACCATAGCTATGGCCGCCAGAGTCGTAATGGTAATACGTATATGCTTACCATAGCATTTCGCATTTCATAGTCCCGCTTTGTAGCTCTTGGTCTACTTTGGAGGAGTAGTGTAGGATTGGGGAACAAAAGCTCCCCATTATGTTTAGTAGTGGTAGGCTTGGATGAAGCCCGCGGAGCGGGCACTGCATGGAGAGTAGTGGGGCTCTTGTGCACAGTGGTGGAGACTGGAGGCTAGCATGCATAGTGAAATAGGTGGCATATGTACAAACCCTGGAAGAGTGCTGTACTGGGGGAAGAGCGACAGGACGAGACAGCTTGACGCCACAAGCATTTCGTCGCAGTCGTCCACCACCACCTCCTCCTCCAACTCCATTCCACCTCCTACAAGATTCCCTGTACTTCCCCGCCCTTCTACCGCCGCATTAGAAAACTTCCCTAACGGTAGTGGTGGTGGTGGCCGCCAAGGCGATGTCCACAGTTCACATAGAATTCCTCGGAAAACTTGACTCCAAATTATTCCCCTACCCCCCACCCACCCAAATAGCCCCACTATTCAGGACCGCAAGTTTGGAAATGTGTAGTGGTGAAGTCGGAAATTCTAGAGTTATTTTTATGCCTTGTCAAAGTATAAAGCTAAATATATATGGCAGATGAAAAATCATAGAGCATGAACCTGTCAGGCATTTTGGACAAAACGATCCCAGCCGCCCGCCAACTTTAACATGTAGTTCCCTTGTCGCCACCCATGCAAACATCCCGCGCACATCACTTTTGGGGAACTGGCCGTGGAAACCAGGGAATGAGCCATTTCTCTTGATTGCCCAGCATAACGGTGGACACACACCATGTGCTCCTCAAACTACACTCCAGCCCACCTTACACGTCCCGTTATTGAAGGGTGAAGTGACGAAGGCGCACTTGAGTCCAGTGTGAAGTGGGAGCCGCCGCCGCCGCCGCCGTGTTGTTGGAAAAATGGGCGTGGAAATTTCCACCTCCTTCCCGCCCTAACTAACTTGCCCAAAGTGTAGAAATGGGAGAGGAGTTGACGGGCTCGTTGTGTGACGGTAGTGGCAGGGAGAATCTAAATTATTATTTCATAAAATAACATTTAAAAGCCTACCTGGTTGTAAAATAAAGGCGAGGGGCCGGGAGGGAGACCCTGGGCGTCATAAACCCGTGTAGGCAAATCCTGAATAATGTATTATCCTCCTCGCTCAGCAAGGACGCAGCTGTGAGAAGTAGTATGGCACTACAGTGTGGGGGCTTCTACGTGGACGCGCACTAGTGGACTCAAAGGTAAATTAGTCGTGTAGGAGTCAGATGGTTGGATGAGCGTCCATACCGCCACCGCCACCATCACCGCAGGGTCTCGGTAGAGTACGGGATGTGTATATATATTATATACATGTGTGTGTGTGTGTGGGTAAAATCATTATCCCTTAATGCCTACTTTGGACCGGTTGTCCCCGTAGAATGGTTAGAATGTTATTAGAGGGAGCGGGGACGGACGACGGGGTTCTCACTGAGCTTCTCAACACTCCCGCTCCCGCCTCCGTATTTTATCCCTGTTCAAGTATCCTCCATTATATTATATAGGAGCACTTGACCAGGGGTTCAAACAGGTAAGAGGTAGCCGGTGGTAGTTCTACTTCCGTCCCCTTTATTCTAATTGCTATGGGCCTTGTTAAGGAATGGATGTGTGGGTCGTTGTAAATTCACACGGGAGGTTGTACTGTACTGGACTATGCCGGGAGCTGGTGATAAGTACAAGTTATGGATTCCCCCAAAAGTAAATTGGTTCCAGTCCCTAGTGCCTCTCTGGCGGCTGCCTGAGTAGGGTAGCATGTGGAAATCAGTAAAATGTAAAATCCAAAAATACACACATACACTTTTGGGAGCAGAACTAAAAAGTTGCCATCATTTGTTCGATGAGCCTTAGCCTTAGCCGTGTTCAGTCATGGGTACACAACTCAAAAATAGATGTACAAATGCTTACAGTTTTTTCCTCGTTTGTCGTTATCATTACCTGAACACAAATCGTGCTCCCACCTTGCGAGCGTTCCCTCAAGCGAGCTTCAGAAGGTAGCTAAGCAACACGGAAGCCCTCTTGACTACCGAGAAAATAGAAGGGCTTCACCGAACCCGGCGTTCCCTACCACCCTTGGAAATCCTTGGGCACTAAGAGCAAATCTCATACGGGAAAAAATTACAGATGCACATCCACGTCTCCCATCCTTCTTGAGAATGTGTAGTAACTCCAGGCAAATACGGAGGGGTTAAGGACGTAACCGCACTCTGTCCACCCTCGTACATTGTGTAACCTGACGACAATATATGTACCACATACGCACCAGCTACCGCATCCCCCCCTGCTCGGAGGTTAGCAGTAGGAGACATCGTAAGTCACATACTGTACACACACACACACACACCCCGAGATTCACAGGATCCTCAGGCCCACACTCCTGCACGTATTTTCAAGGGCTTTTAATTTCCTGCAAATAATGGAAATTCCACTTAGGAATCAGTTCTGATGATGCTTTTTAGAGTCCCTATTCAAAAGTCGAGTCCTCCTGCACCCTCCGACGACTGGTGCTAGCAGCACCAGGGGGATCGACTCTCTCTCTCTCTCTCTCTCTCTCTCTAGATAGATGTATTTAATAATCATAATAATAATAATGGTAGTCATAGCATAGCCCATGCTATACAACTTGGGAACAATCTTACTATACTAACACCCTCTCCCCACCCGGCCCCATAGACACTATCTAGATACTTGACTATTCAGAACACATAATATTAGTGTAGTGACGACACGGTCGTTGACACCACCATAGAACATCTAACTGGATGTAGGCGTGCATACGAGGAGGAATCACATGTACGCGCCTGTTTCGTATGGTTATATGTGTGTTTGTATGCGTGTGTGTACATATGTGTGTTTGTAGGCGTGTGTGTATATCTGTGTTTGTATTAGTGTGTGTGTGTGTATATGTGTGTTTGTATTAGTGTGTGTGTGTGTGTGTGCCGTTTGCCTCCAAGTTTGGTTACAGGGAGGCTTTGTCCCAAATTGTCAACTATATTTCATAGAATGTGCGAATGCATGCGTGAGAGAGGCGGGAATAAAACTAAGGACTCTCCCTGCCTCTCCACCTATTGTAATCCTTGTCAAGGCTCTATCCATTACGGACTGTGCCTGCCACTGAACTTACAAACCATTCCCATATAAGTTTAATGGGAGAGGGCACGTATAGAACACATGGATGGAAGATAGGAACCTACCGCCTTTCAAATGCCTTGTGCTTCACACACACACTTACACACACACACACACACACGCACACAGAGGATTCTACTTCACTTTTAGTCAGTGTTTACAGTCGCTACAAAGAGCTGGCACATCGTAGCTTAGAGTACTTTATAATAAAGTATGTATGCGGATCGGTGCAGTGTGTGGGGGCACCAGTGTTCCGTGTCGAAAATGCGATACGATTTTATTCATAGAAACACACACAAATACACACACACATATATATATATATACACAAGGAGTATTATGAAACGTGGACGACTATCACATTTGACATCTCACACCAAACCCTACAGTGACAATGAGGCTGGAGAGATTCTAAATGAACACACTGTGTGCCCACACTGTTTCCACCGTGCTCCCGTCCTTAGTTGGCTACTGATGACACTCTTCTGTTCTGTACCATTGCCTGTACCGCTCACCCAATTCAAACCAGCAATACAATGGTGACGACCGTCTAATTCAGTACGGACGCAGCACAATGTGTACATTTTTGATGCTGCCACCATACACGCACACACACCAGAGTATTTACGTCATGCCTCCTCCTCTGCCTTTCACATACACAACCGCTATACATGAGCTGATTTGGCAGTGTGCAAAGTCCGCACGGACGACCGCGGGTGTTGGGAGCGGATCGGGGGGACCGGGAGGACCCGGAAATGGAAGTGGCGGCGGGTCCATTGTATGTCACCATTATTATTGTATGAGCCAAAGTTGTTCCAGACAGAATTATCGCTCCATCCTCCCTGTATATACACTTGATTGCAAAGTAAAATTTATGACAACTTGGGCGGTGGTGGTGTGGGCTGGGAGCTCGGAAAATAATCATGACTTCTGCTCTATCTATTCCATACGCGGGCACACAAACGCACACACATACACAATAATACACCCCCAGGAAAGGGGCACATGCATATGCATATTCAGTTCCAACGAGGATCGAAGAGCGGGAAAGTTTGAGGGAAAAATTTAAGTGTGTGAAAGTTAGCGTGTAAATTGGAGAGAAAAACATGCTGGTGGTCTGCCCATATCCTATACGTACGGGCTGACTCCACGACTATTCCATGGAGTACACGTGGAGTCCCTCAACTCATACCACTCCATAACCTGATGTCGGAGCAGACCAAAAGTTACAATTATTATGACAATTCTTAGATGACTATTGTTGCTGTTGTTGGGGGGTGGGAAGGGAAGGGGTATTCCGAGGGTATTTGTGTGCCTGTGTTTGTATACATATGAAAGATTGGAAAGTTTAGAGTCAAGTTGCTGTTGTTCCGTCGGCTGTTGTTGGTGCTGTTGCTGCCGTCGTCGTCATCGTCGTCGTCGTCGTCGTTGTTGTTGCTGTTGTTGTTGGGAAATATTTTTCCTTTCCATTTCCCAAACGGAGAAGACGAGATGAGAGGGGAAAGGATGGGGAGAAGAGGAGGAGGACGAGGAGGAGATGGGAAGGGAAGGGAAAAAGTTTTCCAGTCTTAAAAGGGAAAACTTCTTCGGGAATTGTAGAAGGGCGTAGGGTGTGGGGTATGCCGTAATGGCTCCAGTGTACACACTTGTTACTTCCCATTTCCTCCCCACCGTGGCGGCGGCGGTGGCCCCCCCCGCCGCTGCCGCCGTCACGTTTCGTCCCATCCTTATTGTTCCATCATGGCAAGTATCTCGCTGTCCGCCGAGTCCTTTAACTACTGAGATTTAGCCATGACTACTATAGCGGGACATGTATGTAGTAGTGGAGCTTTATATGGGTACACATGCTCACACATTGCTTAATACACACTCATTTGGGTGCACATTCGCTCCGACGGATATACATTACATGCCCCACGATTGCACGTTGACCTCAATACAAGCACACGTTTGAGCTTATAGGAAAGTGTGTATTGGGGCTTAGCCATACTTTCACAGGCACTCGCGCCAGTTGACTTTCACTCTCAAAAGAACATTGACGTGCGCATATAAACGCACACGTTGACGTCCGTAGGCATTCACACACACACAGTGACTTCGAAACAGGCACACACACACACACACACACACACACACAAAGTGACTTGGCAACAGGCACGCACACGTTAACTAGTACACAGAGATATGCACACAACCACACATGCGTTAATTTCCAGAGACATCCACACACATTGACTTGCCCACACACACACACACACACACACACACGTGGACTTGCACACACGCACAGGTTGACTTGTATACACACACGCAAGCTTGCACAAACAACCAGAGGTTGACATGCACACGCACGCATTGGTGGCGGGAACACATGCACATTATGTCGGCTTACTCACTCATGCCTCCGAACAGATGCGTCCGCCTCCGCACACATGAAGATCCGATAATAATGGCAACCCAACAGCAATTCCTCACACCGTCCCCCGCCCCGTGACTCTACCTTCACGGAGGATTTCCGAATGAAATGTGAAGTAAACTTGAACCTACCAGATTTCAAAGTACACATTGAACTTGAGAAGGATCTTGTGCGGTAGGGCTCTAAGACCCATTGTACCCCCACGAACGCCAAGTTTATCCACTTCATTTTTACTGATTGTTATGCTGCCAATAGGATCGTATCAAATTTAGCCCTTGTTGGATTACTTACGTTTGCTCCTACTCGCCTTGCTCCTTTTCCCTCACCCATCCTGCTTTCTCCAACTTTCTCCCGCTTCGCTATTTAAATTCTAATGGCTACATTGTAGTAGCTGTAGCTCGCTGCCTCTATCCCTCAGGTTTTTGGGTGTGGACCACATGGCAGTATAATGCCGCTGTTGCCTCCCGCCTCCCAACCTAGCCCGCTCTCTATTATTAACAGTAAATATTCCGGGGTTTATTGCACTCCCTCAGTTGGGAGGTAATGTAAGTTTTGGCGGTCCCGAGAACCGGAGAGCCCTACACACAGTTTTGAGTCAGATGGGGCGGAGGGAGTAGGAGAATGAACCTTATGAGAACGGGTGGAGAAATTAATGAGAAACATTTCTTCACAGACTGTGTGTACGTCCGGAGGTATCCAGTCTGCAGAGTTACAATGCTTTCAGCCCCGGTAAAAGGGTATAAAAAATTAAGCGCTTATTCGCCCACCCGTCCTCCTCCACCTCCCCGTCCGAGTTGAACAAGAGCGAAACAGTTTCGTTCAATTTCCCACTACTACAACTACTACTACTACTACAATGGCCCAAAGGTTTCAACCAGGATAAAAAGATTCGTGTTTTAATTAGTAATTAAAATTCAGCTAGATCCACCCTCTCACTTCATTCCTATTCCGACAGGGGAAAGTTTTTTTTTCGAGAGGAAATCCAGGCTGAAATCAGGTGGATTTAGGCCTTAACAAAAATTAGCCTTCTTACTCACTCACCCAAACATGGATCCAGACGCATAAATAGACATACACAGGCACACAGTGTAGCGCCCCCAACTCCAGTGTACACACTCACGACAGTGAGGAACAGTTGAAGTTGTGTGTGTGTGTGTGTGTGTGTATGTGTGTAGCGTACGACAGTGTGCGCCCGTGAGCACTCCCATTGTTTTCCCAACCAGCTTAAGATTTATGAGTGGAGGGAACTGAAACTGCCCATTACGTATACGTGTGGTTGTTTGAGGGGCAAGCCCATAGATGTGATGCTCATGCACAAGTGGCAGTAGCAACAGTGCGGGTCCGTGTATTTGTATATATACATGTGTGCTTCAGTGTGTACGTGGGTGCATATGTATCTGCCTCCTGGGTATGTCGGAGCCTGACTGACTGAGTGAGCCGCCACTCTGAAGTACATACCCACAAATGCAATTCCAGTGATCTGCACGCTCCTGGATTAGGTCTAGTAATCAAAGAATGGTTCGGCAATAAAAAAAGGTCTATGAGGATCCAGCGTGGTGGAGTACACTATAAGGTCGCCCCAACCAGCCGCTGTTGTTGTTGTTGTTGTTGTTGTCGTTCTTTTTCTTCTTCTTCGTCTTGTTGTCGGGAGAAACAAGTTTATTGTCTCTTGCTTAAATATTTATCTCCACCTGAAGGATCCATCTGGGCAAGTTGTTGGGTGTCATCGTTGGGGTGTCTGCCTACAGCTAAGCGTGGCCATCGTGTGTACGGATCTGCGGATATGTGGGTGCGTTTGGTTAAGAATGCCTGTATGTGTATGCTTGTGTTTGTGTGCTTGTGGGTATGTAAGTTTGTATGTGTTTTGGGTGCGTGTGTGTTTGTATGTGTACTTGGTTGCGGATGTGCGTAAGTGTATGCGATTGTGTGCATGTTTATGTGTGTGATATTGTGCATAGTCGTGTGTGTATGTGTGCTGGTGTATATTTGTATATGAGCTGGTGCTGGTGGATGTGTGTGCGTGTAAGCTGGTGAGTACCTGTGTGTGTGTGTGTGTGTGGGTTTCAGTTGCGAGTATGGCTGAGGGTGTGCTTATGTGGGTTTACATGTGTTTTTGCCCAAAGCGGATGTAAACCTATGGCGGTAGTGGATTTTTCTAACAAGACGCGCGGCTCTAATGAAAATGCGGCCGCCTAACTTTGTTCTAACTAACACTATGGAACGGAGTCTAGTACACTACTATTCCCAGTACTACCACTACTACAGCAACTACAATACTGCTTGCCTCCAGTTTCTAACATGCTTTCCCTCTACTTTCTCTCTTACTTTCTCCCTCGCCCTCACTCACTCTCTTCTTCCTCAAGTATTGGTCGTAAAGCGTGGGGATAGACCTTGAGAGGGGACCAAGTAGGTACATTATAGTAGGCCGTATACAATTCAAGTACAGTTTAAATTACATCAACCATTTCCCGCGGCTACACGAACACACACACACACACAGACATACATACTCATTCGGTCCATGGTTGGAGCGGTGGCGGGTTCCTATGTTACTACTAACACTACCACTGTATACTATTTCTTACAGCATGACTTGCTCCGAACAGAAAGGGAGAGTCTGTGAGAGGTAGACGAGAGGGAGATATATGCTCACCGCAGGATTTTTCAACAAACTGAATCAACCGTCATGCATAATTCTTGGCTTTGTCTCCCATCCATAATGTAGGACGCGAAATGCGGAAGGGATAAGGCAGAGATAGACGAGAAGGAGAAGAAGAGGATGGAGACTACAAGAAGTAGAAAAGGATACGGCTGCTGGGAAGATGAAAGTCGACCATTTCTGCTCCCACTCATTTGTTTAAAGGAGGTACCTACCTGTAATCCACCTGGAACTGACTTCAGTGGAAGGACGAGTACATCTGTAGTTCTAAGTTCTAACCGGCAGCCTTGTTACACAATGGGTGGTGATAGGAAAGGAAATGGTGCGGGAGTTAGTGCTGCCGCAGAACTGGATCTGATCTGGTAACCAGATATGAATCAGGCAAATTTTTCTGTTCTGCAAAAGTATAGCAGATCAGATCTAGAACCAGATAGATCACGGATCCGAAGATCTGGATTTTTCAAACTTGATGATACTTTTCATTGAGTTTTCTGTTTTCAATGCGTTTACTTCAAAAATTCTAGTTATACAAATTGGGACCAAGCAGAAATTTCAATATGATCTTGATCATTGATCCAGATCTGTTAAAAACTAGATCTGAACCAGGAGAAAACTTTTAAGTAGAAAAACAGATCAGATCGCTCATCAGTCAAAATAGCTGAACTGCTGCAACAGTAGTGGATGAAGCTCTTAATCATTGATCCAGATCTGTTAAAAACTAGATCTGAACCAGGAGAAAACTTTTAAGTAGAAAAACAGATCAGATCGCTCATCAGTCAAAATAGCTGAACTGCTGCAACAGTAGTGGAAGAAGCGGTCCTTGCGTGCATTCTGAAGTCACTCAAAAGCTTTTACTTGGAATCCCACCCTTGTTGGATCGAGGTAAATGGAGGGGCTATACGATGTTCAAATTTCCACGAACTTGATACAGTCCATTGTCGATACAAACGCTCACGCCCAGGGCGTGGACGGGAACAATTGTGGGCATTACAGATGCATGCTTGCGGATATTGATAGTTACTGTATTCAAGGAATCGAACAGGAAACTCACGCATACAAACGCTCACGCCCAGGGCGTGGACGGGAACAATTGTGGGCATTACAGATGCATGCTTGCGGATATTGATAGTTACTGTATTCAAGGAATCGAACAGGAAACTGAGGCAAATTTTCCTAAATACACTCCAAAGCACCCAAATGTGCCTGGTTACACATTCATAATATATACGCATATGCTTTCGGAAAAACTGGTAAGTACACACGGAACCATAACCGGGTTTACGAAACTTCATACATGTCGGAGGATGCTACAAGATGGATTCAACCATTGAATACCGGGAATCCTAGACGAAGTCACATACAAACTCATATTCATCCACACGCACCACACTCACGGTGACTTGGAAGAATTAAACAAAATATCACGGAGACTTACACGCAAATTTTAGGTGCATACAGGTTTCCTGGCTTGTACACCAATATGCAAGCAATGCCTTGTGGAACACATTAAGGTTCTTAAAGCTTTGTTTTTTGGCCTATTCGCCTTACTGATATTCGTAACAATCAGCCAGAATCATGAATAGCACCAAAAAGAAGAGTCAAAAATGAGTTTGGCACTATTCAGAATCCTAAGGTTGATCACTGTGGGATATTTTTCGCCCTCCTAGGGCCAATTGGCACGAGTGTAGAACAGCAAATGGTACAGAAATTAAGCCATATTGGCTTGTGTATCAAAATACATACATTGGTTTGCAGAAACCCACATTGGCTTTTACTCCAACATTCATATGGTGGCATGAAGAAACACCTTGACATGACGTGGGAAAACGCACACATACAAAAACATACACGCATTGGCTCCGTTTGCAGAAATGTACTGAATCAGCTGAGAAGTATTGGCTTGGGCTTGTAGAAGTGCTTCGACACACATTGTTCATGCTTGCACATATACATACGCACACTGGCTTGGTACAATATAAAGACACAAATTGGCTGGGTAGATGCTCACACAGTGGCTTATCTTGCAGTAGTGCACACACTGCCACATTGGCTTACCTTGCGGAAATTCACACACACACACACACTCTCATTGACTTACGCAGCAGAAATACAGACTAAAATGGGTTTACCTTGCCGCAACTTGTACACACTCGCATTGGCCAACCTTACGGAAATGCATATACCTTGATTTGGCATGCCAACATGCATAGTACACAGATTCAACTAGCTCCTTCAAATAAACCCGCTCTACGCCAACTGGCTCAGCTGGAACACAATAGTCCAAACACATACGTCCCGGAATTGGCATTATCCAACTACGCAGCTCACAAAATGCCGTACCTCCCAGAAATTCCCAGTAAAAGTTTAATGTTTCAACGAATTCACTCGCTCAAATCCAGGAAATCCCATAAAATGCATGAACCCCCCTGCAACAATTCATAGTTAATTATACCTCCCGCCCCAAGCCACAATCATTCTCCATCTAATTCTTATCCCTTCTAACCTCCATATCTCCCCTTTGAACTGACTTTCACTCAGATCTTTTCCACCAACTTTCTGACTGACTGACTCAAGTGTAATCCGATCCAGGTTCAAAGCAAGAATAATAAAGGAAAACTTGCATCCTTCCACTCCTTCATTCCACAAACACACACATTGTAAAGAGCTGCTTCATCTCAGAGTGAGTGCATCCCTCAAAATCCTTACTCACTTTCACTCTCCTCACAAAAAATGATGACTGTTTACGTGAAATCAAACTTCTGTCGGGTCCCATCCCTCACTTTATACCATCATCTCTCTCTCTCTCTCTCTCTTTCTCTCTCCCCTTTCAAGCACCCGCTGGGCTCTTGCTGTTATTTGCGGGAAGGAGATGACTTTCTCTCTCTCTCTCTCTCTCTCACTCTCACTCTAACTCTCACTCTCACTCTCATCCAACGCCGAGCCCTCCACAAACAATCATGACACGGCACGACCGACTTGTGAACCGTAGTTAACTCACACTCGGCTCACTGTGCGGAGCCACAAAGCCCATACCTCTGTGTGTCTACCCATGTGTATTCCTGTCTGGATCTGTGGGATCTCTGGGCGAGGGGGATCGAATGAACAGAAGTGAAGGAGGGAAATAAGAGAAAAATGGAGTGAGGAATAAAAGTATATATAAGGAAAAAGGAAGAGGAGGGAAGCAAAATGTTGGCATGATTCTAGCAAAGTCACTGGGTTTTCTCTCCTTCAACATTTTTCTCTACTTTCTCTGTGTGTCCTTAGGTGTGAGTGTATGAGTGTGTGTATGTGTGTATGTGTGTGTGTGTGACTGTCTGTCTATGTACGTCTCTTTTCCTCCCTTTCTCTTCCCCTCATTCTCCCTGCTGTCCCTCACTCAGGCTGAGGCTCAGCCTCACTCTCGTTCTCTCATGGTTCTTCTTCTTTCCCTCCTTCATCTCTTCCCCTACTGTTCCCTCCTCATCTCCTCATCCACTGCTCCATTCTATGGTGCATGTTGAGCAACCTGGTGGAGCCGGATGGTGGTGTATGGTGGCTCACATAAAACAGGGTAAAATGGAATAGCAATAGCTTTACTTTACCGTCTCCTCCTCTCCTTGTTCTTCTCCGTCTTCCCTTCAATTCGAAGCTACCTCATATATTTCACTTTTCTCGTATCGATTTACTTGACTCTCGCTCAACTCGCTCCCACTTCCACGCTCCGGCTCGCTCTCTCCCACTCGCTCACACTATACGCATATATCCCTCCCTCCCTTTCCCCCCTTGCTCGCTCGCTCGCTCACTCACTCACTCACTCACTCAGTCACTTTACCCGCATAGGAAGAAGGCCCGCGCTCGGCGTCTCTCCCTCTCTCCTCCTTCCCCTCTTTTACCCAATGCGAGAGCTATTCGTTCGTTGGGGTAACTTATGGGATCCTGCCTCTGGTTTTACTCAGCATTGGTTTTCCATCCGCTCTATCTATCTTCTCTGCAGGCTGGTTTATGCATCCCTCATGCCGTCCTGCTGCCCTGCCTTCCTGCCCACTTGCCCCGCCGCCTCTACCGTGTGAGGTGATGGCCCAAAAGGTGCTGGATGGCAGGTTAGACATTTTCCCTAACGAGAGGGACAGCTTCGGTTTATATATACGTATATATGCCTACATGTGCTGTGAGTGCCATCATTGAGCACCTGGAGATCCTCTGCTCGTGTGGCTGCTGGATACTTGCAGAGGCCACATCCGCACACGTTACACACATGCTCACGAGTAAACTTTAAGTGTCTGCACCGTTCGGTGCACACACATGTGAACTTCTGTACCGTTCCAGGCAAACACACACACACACACAGACACAAACACACACATATACACATACACACACACACACATGGACATGAACATATACGAACAACCAACTTCGAGTGTACGGTTTCACACGCGAATGCATATTTACACATGGAAAATGCTCATCAGTACCTGTACAGTTTCACACACA
>WJFA01002855.1:0-14515 GCA_009870155.1 Pseudobourletiella spinata | reverse complement strand
TCCAGGCTTGCAAGGCTACAAACAGTTTTATACAAACTGCTGGTGGGATAGTTGTTCATGATGACAATTGAGTTTCAGCCATGAATTCCAATATTTGTTATTAAAATGGAGATTGCCACATCGGATTCTATCAATTCTATCTATGACGATCATCATTGTAGTTACTATTGCGATCGAGATTCCTATTATTAAAAGAGTTGGATGGAATTTCGATTAAAACTGTACTGAATAGGTCGGATTCCATTTGTAATGCACACCCATGCTGTGAGCATGGATGCTAAGACGAGCTTGGGTCAAAGATGTTTGTGTATGGAAAACCATCTCCTGAACCGTATGGAATGTCCTACTCCACGCTGACTCTTTCCGTTATACGACCTAGGTTAAGACTTTTACGGCCACACAGCTGTAAATTAGATTATTCTGACCTGCTCTAGCTTGCACAAACATTTCACTCTTCCCAGTCCAATGTGCATACTGATGAAGATGGAAGGGTTAAAAATAGACTCCCACATCGAAAACGTACGTGCGAACTGTTGTCTGGGTACAAATCCATCAACGGTGAGAAAATTCAACGCCTCATCTTCACACTACAGCTTCACGAAGTTTCGGACCACGCAAAAGGCGAAGTGAAAGTGGAATGATGGTGGGGAGTACGAAAACGCTCTTCATCTACGGTCCCTTTCTATGAACGATTCAAATCAGTGCTCCATTTCTCTCTACGAGTCTCTCACCAGTGCTCTATTTACCAAAAGCTATTAGAACTGTAGGTCCCGCTTACGGCAATCTGCGTATAGGTTTTAATTTACATTTTACTAGTGACCGATTCCGCTTCCATAAATTCCCGATTCAGATCAACATGATCATCACGATAACTCTGCTGTGGTACGAATCAAAATCTATTCAATTAGTAGTGAAGGTAAGTGTCTACAAAAAATTGACTCAGGATTTATGTCACATGCGACCTTCTTGAAAAAGTCATTAATTTTCTAAAAGAACAAAATAATTTCCAAATTCAATTTGTTTTGTGAAAACTCAAAATTTTTCTGAAAAATCAGTTCCTGCAGAAATAGTTCAGCGCTAAATGTTTTGGTGACTTATTCGTTAGTACGGCGAAAGGTCTTGAGTTGGGGATCAGGTCCGATCATGCGTGACATTAAAACCCGAGTCAAACTTTCGCTGACATTTGCCTTCACCTCCTATTTAATTCAGTCATTCAGTTCTATACATTAACGTGGTATCCGTATCAAGTGTTGTTGGATTTTGACAGTGTGTATCATCGGCTAACAACCGTCACCGCGGCTAGCTCTACGGTTTACCGTGCCGTGCACAATGCCACATACAAATTGATTCCAGCAGATTATAATATTTATGAACCGCCACAGACCACAAATGGTGAAAAACTCGACTAAAATAAAATTCATGTTAAATTATAACCGTTGCAGGTATACAGATTAAACATGGAAATTTTTTGGTTTCCTTAGGGAATCCTGCCACCGTCAACTTCTCCCTCATCCTCATGGACATCCGGGATATTGATGAGCAGCAAGAGGTGAAACTCATTATGTGCTTCCACAATGTTGTTGAAGCAAAGTCATACCCTCCTGCGAGCTCGTAAATGCTGACCCACAATGTCAAATGCCATGCACAGGACATAACTCTAGAGATGAATTTGAGTACATTCTGGAAGGATTCCAGACTGAGTCACCTGCTCGATCCCGAGCAGGACGACAACTACACCGTGGTCGTGCTCAATCCGAATCTCCTCGAGCAGATTTGGCATCCCGATGTTTTCATCAGTAAGTGATCCATCATCATTAAAACTCAGACATTTTCATCCTATAAAGTTGTGAGATTGCCCAAGTGAAAAGTTTTCAGACACGAGCATAGAGGTGACACAGTCACCCATTCTAGCAACCCCCGCATCCCTTCGACTTCAAGCCGGCAGCATCGTTCGTTATTCCAAACGGTATGCCAATTTCTTTCAGTATATTTCAACCACTTGAGTTTTCATCATTTAATCTCCCACCTTTTCAAAGCTTAACGGTGAGAATAGCCTGCAAGATGAACTTCCGCTTCTACCCTCGAGACATTCAGAAATGCCGGGCGTACTTGATGAGCTGTGAGAACCGCTAACCTTATATATTTTACGAACAAACCTTAATGGATCATTTAAATTTTCACCCATCTTCCAGATGCCTACCCCAACTCAATCGTGGAACTCGGTTGGCAGTCCAGAGGGGCGCAGAGCCTCCGAGAGTTCCTCCTTCCCAACTTTCAGGCTCTCCTGGAGCGCACGGACAATTCAGTGACGACCACTTTTACCGGTAAGAATCCTGGTTTTTATAGCACTAAAACTTGCCCTCTAAATCTTGCGCTCTTGAGAAAATTACAGCCCAAGTTTACGACGTGTGGAAAACAATGCGGTTAGATGTCGCTAAAATTCAAAGTATGTAGACCAATGTATCGAGGCTCAAGTTTAACATGTGTTAAATCCAATTCATCTCACAGGCTGATTCTCTGTGAGTCTCTTGCCGGATTTGAGTGGGAGAGATTAAATCAGGATAAAATCTTTTATTTTTCTCTGGGAAACGAGAGGCTCCTCCACATCTGCGTGGCCTTCAAATTGTGAGAGTTAGCGTAATTTTATGGTATTCCAATGAATCCATGTTTTGTCTCTGCCAAACCAGTTGTTTTCACCGTGGTTGTGCGTGTTTATGTGTGTCTCCAATGGAATGTTTTCTCCCACGCATCCGTATGATTCCAGGAAGTCGCAATGTGTTATTTTAGCTCACGTACGAATGCTAGTTGTTTAGTCTATTGTCTGCACAGATTCTGTTCGTAATTCTATGTTTAGTTCCTTTCATGTTGGCCACGAGGTAATATCGCTGGATTGCTCCAAAGACGTAACAGGCTCGGTTGCGTCACACCCACAGTTCAAATTGAGCGCAGACACTCCGCTCTGAAATCCGGAATGCGAAGGGCTCCCATGCTTTTCACATGTAGTGAAGTCGAAACTTGTTTTATTATTGCAGGAACTGAATACTCGACGCTGGAGCTCACGGTGAGTCTGAAGCGTAAACTGGGACATCATTTAATTCAAACGTACTCTCCGAGCACCATCGTGCTCGTCCTGTCCTGGCTCACGTTCTTCCTACCCGATGAACATGCCACTGAGCGGATTATGGCTGGCATGACACTTCTCCTCGCTCTAATCTTCATGTATAGCTCACTAGGGTAAGCCGGTATTTAGTTCACTATTGATGTTTTAAGCTCCTTCAAGTTTGTTATCCAACTTGCACGAAATATAGTGCGGGAGACTGTGGCAATTGAGCTGTGAGGGAGCGTAACCGTGTTCCGTGTGCTAAATATCCTTTGTTATTCTATCCCGCAGGCAAATAATGCCTAAAGTAAGCTACTTGACGGCGCTGGACATCTGGATGATAGCCTGTATTGGATTTGTTTTTGTCATCCTCACAGAGTTTATACTCGTCCTGAGGTGAGCTGGTCATGTTTGTAAATATATGGCTTAAAATAAACAGGTCTGAGCATGAACTCCCGCCAGAGAGACTCTCTCTGAAATGTTGTAAATTCGTAGATTTATCTCCTTAAGGGATGTAATATGCTTCCCATTTCCTTCCCTCCCCCCATACGTCTACAGATTGGAGAGCATGACAAAGAAAGGAGCCGGGGGATGTAATGGGATATCCCACTCATCCCCAAAAGCAGCTCAAATCATGCACAGGGATCCGACTGGTCCCGCCGAGCTGGGAAAAGGAAATGAATCCAAGACGGCATCCTCCGTACAGGGAGTGGCGGAGTCGGAGGCGAAAGTCGAACGGTTCTACGCGGCGGCGAAAACTCTGGAGAAACTCTCTTTCATGTCCCTGCCATTCGTTTTCCTCATGTTCAACTTGGTCTACTGGCCGTGGCTGCTGTACGGTGGGGAAAAATACAACAACTGAAGCGATGCAGAACGTGTATTGTGACTCCTACAATTTCTGCGAATCCACGACTCTGAAGTATCAAACAGTTATGAGCTGTCATGATAAGTTTATGTTGTGACAAGTATTTGGATCCGCTGTCTGGACCACGTGGAAGTAAATGATTTCTTCGAGGAACTGTTGATTTCACCCACTTTAATCCTGGTTAACGGTCTGATGCGATAATGTGTGCCGTATGTGTGTTTGTGTGTGTTTGTGTGAGTGTCTTGGAAAATCGTCTTTGAATATGAGCCGCTCTCATTTTCACAAATTCTCCATCTTCTCCATAGGATTTCACATCACATGGGACATCATTATGAAGAAGAGAGGGAGGAGCTGAAGATTTAAGCAAATAACACATGCCCTAAGCCCTGGAAACTTGAAGGTGATTTAGTGCCCTCATAACTCACACCGTCCTTCACCATAAATATTGGAGGAAAGCCATCGCCTCGCCAGCGCTCATATACTATGTGGCTCGTAAAGGCTTCTCACAGCTGAGAACTGAGGATGACTCTTGGATTTCTCAAGTCTGCAAATTGGAGTTACTACCTGATTTATTCATTTAAGGCTCATATCCGGCTGGTACGACGTTCATCTTTTGAGGAGCGAAAACATGACTCCAGCCTCTGCGGGTAAAAGACGAGAGTCCCAGTCATTATTTCAATCCGGCTCCACTTTCCAGCTCCACCCACCCACCCGCTCACTGACTTTACGGTCATTTCACCGAAGGGCTACCGTAACAGTGTAACGGTTGCGTTGGGAGACAACAAGGGGTGCAATTACACGCCTCATTACGCTCCTACATCAGATACACTTGCGGGGGTGCGTGTCCAACGTTGCTGTGCCAACAAGGATCAATGTTTCTTAATGTTACTCAGTATGCATGTAGTTTACACAATGTAAACAATGCTAAATAGGATCAACCTATTCCTCACAAAGCTGACAACAGCCATTTCTTGGAAAAAGTATTTCTGGAAATTCAGCGCCTGGAGCTTTATACGAAATAAAGAAACTTACAACTCACTTGCTTAAAGTCCCTGAATCAACTAAAAGTAGCTTATTGCGTTCTCATTATTCATTACTACCATTATTATGCTTAACTTTACATTGACAGTATTGCAGGGATCAATAGGTAAATCAGCAAGTCTTTCAAACTTCCTTGGCATTACTCACATCACAGATTTTACATCAGGTGGGCCATGCCAAAAAAAGTATAGAGGATACGAAGAAATTATGACAAAAGTACGATCTATCGCGGCACTAATCACATAATGCTGTCTTCCATGAAACCATCCCTTTGTTGCCAGCTCACAAGGTGACGTCAATCTTCACTTCTTTCCGATCACAATGAAACTCTGCAGAGTTTCATACCACATGCAAAATCATGCTGCAGAAGATTCACAGCTCTGTTCACATACACAATCAAACCTCGATGGCGCATAACTCCGGAAAATCCATGCGGTGGCAGAAGAAAGTTACAAGTTATCACCGCCATTACATCGGTACCACGATATCACAAATACACAGTTACTACACAGTGAAAAGTTATTTTATGGCATGGCTATTCCACTACATTCTCATCCGACCGTCGTAAAATGGCGATATTTTCTCCCATTTTCGCAATGCATTCTTGCATACAAACCAGCCTCGATGAATGGCACTTTAGACTTGAGCAAGGTTCAATCATCAGCATGATCCACAATGCGGGCCTGCAATCAGAACAGTTCCTCAGATCAATTCATCATATTAACAAATTTGATTGCGCCTAACGTTCTCGTAATTCACATTTAATATATAAATCCAAACTCCCGCTCCCCATCCCCAACACGCCCACACATGGATTTTTCAAGCCGTAAACCTATCAGAATGTCTGGCACTGGTGTGCACAGCGGACATTAATAGAGACTGTCAGCCAGGACCACAGATATTATGCCCCCTCCAAACTCGTCATCCTCCTCATCTTTCGTACCTTCAAATAAGCGGGAGCGGGAGATGTTCAACCATGAAGGGGATCTGCTCACTTTTCTTGGAAACGTTCCAGCAAGTTCCATCCCACTGTTGGAAGTGGAATTATTGGAGGTTGGTAGCGGGCGAATAGGCTCCATTCCGAATCCATGGGACTCCTCCAGGCTCCAGAAATGCCTACCAGGTAAGGGTAGTGAATCAAGCCAATTTTACGGTCAGAGCCTTCCCTCTCTCTTTCACCCCTCCCCCTCTTTCTCTTTCGTGAGAGGCTCCTATTACTTACGTGAATGGGAGACTTCCTCACAGACCGAGGCATTGGGACCATTGACTATTTGAGTACTGAAGACGTCGTAAAACTGGACAGCCTCCAGTTTAGGAGAGACACGATGAATCCCCACTTGGGAGCGGTTCATATTCTATGGCTTCCCGCCTCCTACTCAACCTATACAGAGTAGTGCAAAATGCAGCCCTTTATATTCCTGTCTGAACCCAGCCATGGAGAACGGTGTAGACATAATCTTCTGAAATGCGGATGCATGCACTTACTTGAGTTGACCGAGGCCGAGCCCATGGTAGTTGATTTCATCTAATCCAGGATCCTCGTGATGCTCTTGAAGCTTAAACCGCTCAATCGGAACAAATTTCTGGGCATTCCGACCCAATGGGCTGTTAGAAAGATGGTTTTCTGTACAAATAGGGTTCAGAATAGTTGTATGTATATTTTGTATATGCTCAGCCGATCCTTCGTTCTGCTACCTAAAGGCCCACCTGACAGAAATTCACAAATTTTCCTATTCTTCATCTCTATGGAAGTTTAAATGGGCAGAATTTTGGAAGTTGGACTTGAGCTGAACTGCTTGGGTCCGACCAGAGTGAGGTATTCCTCGAACTGAACTATTTGGGTTCGATCAGAGTAGAGTGAATTTTCCCTTGAACTGAATAGTTCGTCTTGCGGTTTAGTAAACTATAGAACTGATCACAACTGTGCACACTTACTTTTAAATTTGGCGGTCAAAAAAGGTGGGCGGGAAGGCAAAATAGTGCAAAACGTTTGATGCAATTCAATTCTTACGGATGAGCTAGAATTGAGCTATGATAGTGCAGACTCAGATTGCATAAACCATACATAGAATTGCGTAAAGCATAATTACAAAGTAGGAATTTGCACTATTCGCTATTGCACTATTAAAATATTTTAAGTGAGAGTTCAATTCTGCATTTTGAGCTACATAGTTGGCCCATATCAGTATATGGAAGTACTTGATTTTCAGCAGCATCACGGTTACCTCAGGATATATTTTCATTGACTTTTCTGTTCAACATCATGAAATAACCATGATTTCGTGCGGGAAGTTCATTTTAGATTTTCCTTCACCTCTCAAAATGGGAAGAAAATGGGAAAACGTTAACCTGGCGCGACTGTTGAAAATCTTGTACTTCCTGCAGTCCTGCTGTTACCCTGGAATTCTCACGCTTGGATTTCATTTCAAACGCAAACTATGCTCAATCCAAAATTTAATTGCATCATGTTTTATGGAATTCTTTGAGATGGCCCATTCCAGCGTTCACATTGTAGGCAACTCCATTGTGCCCCCCTAATCCTATACTACTCTGCATCCGAAAGAATAGTGCCCCCAAAACGTTGCCATTTACAAATCCTTCACGTATTAGATCCAACGATGCTGTGGAATCCCCTGGAGAAGCCGTGACAACGCTTTATTCCCCTATAGCTGGAACCGAAATCCATGAAAATTCTCCCTGCTAAACTCCACGGACTTGCTCAGCTTAAGGAAAGGATGAAAGAACTTCCCTTGTTTGCATATCCTCGGACTCCAATGTCATTCATGAATGTAAATTTGGTGGAGGACAAGATTTCTTATCCTCCACCACAATCATATGACCATGGGAAAATCCTGAATGAACACCCTCTCGATCCGCGGCCTCCCCTAGACCCACTAGAGCGATCGGGTATCAAAATATCGTTCCCACATGCCCAACATTTTTAACTTCTTGTAAAGATATTCATAGCTCTTGCAGGAGTAACGCAATAACTCATCAAAGAGGAGCAGGATCATAGCAAGTTGTGAACAAATACCCGCGGGTTCCTTTCCTTACAAATTTCGTAAGGCCTCCATCCTGGATGGATGCTGCATTTGATGTGTAACACGTTCATATGTCCCAACTTTTGAAAAGTTTGTCTCGAGCTTGTGGTAACGGAAGCTATTTCCAAGTAATGTTTAGAAACTTTCAGAAACTTCATATTAAGTCCGCCCTTTGTTACCATGCAGGTTCAAAGAAATTCGATCGTCATCTTCTTTCGGGAGAAGGCTAAATCAATAGGTACATGTCCTCGGGACAAACCGCCATATACAAATGCATGCGCACACACGGAACTCAACAAAATGTATACATAAGTTTACTTTCTCTGACAAATTTTACACTTTGACCTTGCCCGTAGCAATTTCCTTCTTCACCTCCGGCGGTCGCCAGCAACGATGCAGACAGTTCTCACACGTCAACTGATGTGCGCAGAGCCCATCTCTCCGACAGGCATTCTTGAAATTCAGTGCGGCACAGGAATCCACTTATTTTGTTTGCAATTTTTGTGAGATAAAATATGGTATGACATGAGCCGTTTAAAGTTCAGAGTTCAGAGCCTGGTAGGAGCGGGAACAACTCGAACCGCTCCGACGACCTTCATGTAAAATTTGTGGGGTTGGAATTCATGTGGCGGAATCCACATCTGTGATCCACTAACCCCAAATCTTTGCACAAAACAAAATCTGGAAGAAAAACCGAAGAATCTACGCCATGTATGGAAACCATCGTGTAAAAAATCATGGATTACCCCACCTCCTTTCCCGACGTACTCCGTAGTAAGAGCTCAAAAATCGTGCGACCCAGCCGGTGGCACTCCATCCAAATTTCCGAGTTCCTACATAAAAATACAGTGCTCAACGGATCCCGTTGCCTCAGACCACGACTGGGCCATTGGGAAACACCAGCGGATCGCTCAAGTTGAAAAATTGACAGCTGGTGTAAATAGAATTCAATTTTACTCAGACTGCCTACTACGGGTCTGACACTACACCTTTTCTGATTCCCGGGCAAAGACCGTACAAAGCTCATGTCATGACATCAAAAGAAAAATATACCTACAATTATACCCTTCAAACCCCAATGTTTATTTTCTTTTAAATCCACACTTGGAAATCCGCACAAACGATCAACTCTCATCCCCTTTAGTCCAAAAGAAAAAAATGAGAAAGGCAGAGACAGAGAAAGTAAATGTTTGTGACTCCAAAATACACCCAAATTCTTCCAGCGGAATCCCATGAGCCGCGGCGAATTTCAAAGCGGCGCTCCAAGTCCGTAACGCTATCATTACATCTTGTTCTCCGTGACGATCATGTCCGTGGTGGGATTTGAGGGCGGCAAATGTTTGGGACGTGACTTGAACGATGGGACGAGGGCAGACACTCCACATTGCTGGGGAATCCATTCTGGACAAGCCAACAGTAGTGGCAGATGGAGCTGAAAAAAAGTTGTGGTCACCCCTCTGCGTGATGAATGACCGACCTTCGGACTCGTAAACTGTGAGAGGCAACGGAGCCAAAACTTTCTCCATCCCCGCTGTGTCGTCATCTCCCTCCCTATCATGATCATCTTCCGTTCCATATCCCCCCGACCTTCAGGAAGTGGATTCCCATTTGATTTTTTTCCACTCCTTTGTGGCCAAAACTTTGCGGGGGATGAGGAGAACAATGTCGAAGGCTCGGGGAAACAAACTCCGTTTTCTATGCGGGCCGGATGTAATTTAATTTCAAGTCCACAAAGGATTTCGGATCCCTCCCCTGTAGGCGCACCTACGGATAATAGAGAGAGGCAGTTCAAAACTTTTATAGCTCTAATAAGGACACCGCCGCTCTGCACTACCACAGCAGGAAAGAAGATGCCAACGAGACAATTATGTTATGCACATAATAATAACCTACCTTCATATTTTCCCCACGGCACAGTCCCCTCACAGTTTAAAAGTATTAGCCTGCATGGTAATGTGCTCCCGCAGGCGGGTAAAAGTTGTTGGCATCACTCTTGATCGCCTCCCACCCCCTCTCAATCTCTCCGTCCGCTCTCCAACCAATTAGAAGTTCCAGTTTGGCGGGTGAAAACTAATGGATTTCCTTGATGAAATCTGTACCATGTCGTCTTCGTCTGATAATTACGGTATTTGATCGGGCTAAAATATTACCTATGTAGACCTTGAGCTCTGCCTATGTGCCACAGTCGTTCCGCTCCACTTCCGTTCCATTCTACTATAGACATTGCACCTGCCATTTAGACTGCGCGCCACATACGAACACATGACATACACAAACTGCCTACATAAGCCGCTCTGTGGCAAACTAATAGAGCCACTCAATGGCATGTAATTTCCAGTGGGGAGTGACACCCGAAATGTTCACTCGGAAAACCATGACCTTTGCAAAAACTACAAACCCAATTGCTCTCATTATAACAAAGAGTGTAGTCAAGAGTCAGTACTATTAGCTCCAACAACTCGGTTGGGCCGAACCTTGATGAGGTTCCGGTCGTGTACTCGTGTACATACTTTCTTTATCAGAATCACCAAAATGCCTGCACAAACGACCTCCACAGAGAGAAGGAACCTTCTCCGTTCAAACTTTTTTTTTCGCTCCGCACACCACCCAGGAACATTTCCGAGAGATTTGCGGAGTATATTAGCGTTCGACTATCACATAATTTCTTCCAAATCAGGTTCCACCCGCCAAAGTCGTATTTCTCCAACGTGCCCTGTTCACAGAATAACTGAAACTATTCACATTCGCGCGCCGAACAATAAGTCTCTGAGAGAGCTATACATTCCCCGCATCACCCGGCGTCCCGGTACAGTTCTTTCGCCTGTCCGATGCATCCGTTGTCGGCATACTCTTGTCAATTTGAAACCCGTCTGGAGAACTTTCATGCAATTGAAACAATTGAATAAATCTCAAACTCATTTTCACGAACACTCTAGATTCCAGAAGTGCACCCCACTGTCCTTGACCAAGCGGTGCTGGGCAGTGTAGTGGTTGTTCCAGAGAAACCCGTGGGTTCCCCGAATGCTGCAGCAGTAGTGTTGAAAGTCTAATTCATTAGGAGTAGGGGAGACAAAGTGGATGTTCAGTATGTGCCCCCTGGCTCAACCGCACAGCCTGTAAGCTAAACCAAGCCATGTAAGCCAGAGTTGTATATATATATATATATATATGTATAGAGTCCCACGGTCAGACTTGAATGTAGCCGCTGACTCTCCAGTGGTACTTTTGAAACTCAGATTTCCATTGAAATTATGACTCCAGGGAGTGGAGATCTATGATGGGACGCTCCGCTGTACGTATATATACTTAGATTGCGCGAGAGGAAAACTTGACAAAGTGTTTTCATTTTCCTTCTAATGAGACTTGTGGTTGCATTTTAGCCGAGGGGGAGAGCGGCGGACTCCAATTCCAAGGTTACTGTGCAACACTGCAGGTTTGTGTGATAGGATATCTACTATTTGCAATATTTACACAAGCTCCATGCGGCGCCCCGTGTTCCTCCGCTGAATCTCATCCTACCAACAATTCCCGCATGTGTAGGAGCAAACCGCAATGCACCGACTATACATATTGCTCAGTGCAAGTAAATATGCTAACTCTGAATTATCATTGTCCACCGGGGGAATTGTAATTCCGCTGACACTGCAAGTAGTACAGTGGTACAGCAAGCGCGCGAACACAAAAGTACATTTTCCCTGCGATTCTGTACAAGCTTACTGTATGGCCTCCACTCTGCAATGCATATATTTTTGATCCGCTGACAAGTTAGACTAAAATACCACGATCACCGCCACTTTTTCCGTACCAGTCTCTCCAAGCAGAGTATAGCAGCACTAACATGTAGTCGGGTAGACTTTTTCGATAATAACACCTGAATTTTCCCAGTCAGTTAGCTTTTTTGTTTAGCTAGTCATGTAGCCTTTTCAATTATGAAAAACCTCCCAGTCAGCCTGTCACTTCCGGTTTATCGCATCTCATCTGCAGTCAACTTGGTCACGAGCTTATGAGGGGCGAACAGGTGTTGAATCCCACACCTTATCCTCTGGTGTCAACTTTTCAATCGATACTTCAAAAATGTGCATCATTGCTAATACTACATTACAAACTACAAAAGCTAATAATTTATTTCTATTAAAATCTCACAATTATCCCTCGTCCAAAGCGCAGTAGTTAACAAACGTTTGAATCAGTCCACACAAAGATCCCACTTTGAGAATTCCTATACGTCTATCTCTGCGCCACACTGCACTTTACCCAAAATTGCGCTAGTATTTCCAACTCACGTCATATGCCCCATTCCGCTAACACACTCCTCTCAGTCTCATAAAGTTGAACCCAACAATCCGTGACTTAACGTGGACAAAAGGTACTTATGTGTCCCTGAGAAAGCTGCTCGTTGCAAAATCTTTGAACCGGGCACAAAAGCCAGTTCGACAATGTCATTTAATTTACATAACTCATGAGTCAAACAGGTGACAAACTTCCTCAACCCTCTCCCCTCCCAGCCTTGAACACAGTTTATTTATTTACAGTGAAAAACATTTGGAGCTAACAAAGTGGAACTTACACGTTAATTAAAGCTACAGTGCAAAGACCCACTGACTTTTAGAGGACAAATGAGCAGCAGCAGCAGCATCAGACATTTGTGTACAACAGTGGCATACACCAGGTTCTATCCTAGCCTCGGCTCACACTTTGCCGGCATCCCCAGTATCTTCCGCCCCGGATCTAGTAGTACACACAAAGAACATGGAACAAGGGAATCATTAGCATGATGATTTTAAACGCCAAGCACTCTTGCACGGATTTGAACTACTCCAAGCCACTTCATTGCCTCTAAACAACCAAGTTCCTCAGCACATTACTGAGGCGGGAAGGGTTTCAAGTAATTATGAGCACAGTAGGGCTTGGGCACGCAGTAATAACAACGTTCTGATGCCTTACAGTGGAGCGGAACTCCCGGCGGGACCACCTTGACACTCGGTTCGGAGCTCACTACGGGAACAGGCGGTGCCTTCGTATTAGCCTCCTCTACAACGGAACAAATTCAAATTTAATAAGGGCGGGAGCGTCTGCACAAAAATCAGCCCATCTCCCCATGTAATTTGTGCAATGGCTATAACCTTCAGCTTTCCCTACCATTTTCACCTCTTACCCAAGTCAACATATTCTTCCTTCTCCACCAGAGCAGCCGTCTTCTCCTCCGGAAAATCGTAGATTTTCCCATAAGCTTTGATCTCCGGACGCCCCAGAACGCTCCCCGCCTGAGACAGTATGGCAATTGCTGCTACACAATACCACCACCCGAACCATCATCAATTAATAAAAGTCTCCAACCCAACAACCCCGCATTGTTCTACACAATACTCACCCATTCCGTAACAGACGAGGAGCCGACAAGCTCCAGAATCGGCGGTCATGTCTCCACGGCAGACTTGACTGATTTATATACACCGCAACGCTCACCAAACTCCCTCTCAGTTCCGTTCCGGTATTGCACCAGGTAGTATATAATCCAAACCACGAGGATTTACTCGTCCCGTAATAAAATTACTCCGGTGCAAAAAAAAAAAAAAACTTCAATGATGGAACGCGGGGTCACACGCAAGAGAAACAATCCCACAGAATGAAGCAACCAATAACACTGGAGTCAATCAACTGGAATCTCCCCAATGAATTCATGTAGCCCCTCGTTGCAAAAACCTATCCGAACCAAAACAACACGAGCTTCCTATGTTGTGTACCAGACGGATCGATCCGCAAAATCCACATCCGAACCACCATACACTTGAGCATACAGTAGCAGAAAGCGTATAGCATAGTGGTGAGCAGTGACTCGTGGAAGGGACATAGTAAAGCTCGTATCAGTCCCAACATCCGGTCACGCGTAATCTCGGTTGAGACGGAGCCGGAAAAAACAGACCAGAGAGGGTATGGATGCTATGCTATGGTTCATCCCATGTCATCATCATCATCATCATCATCATCCATCCCTCCTCCTATCACATCCTCAACGAAGGTTAAGACGTTCACCACGTCAACGTCGTTGATAGCGAATCGATTTAATACGTACTCTGTGTACACTATATACACTGGACAAAACAACGTAATAAGGAATGCAATGCGGCACGCCCCCTTCTGCCTCACGGATGTGATGTGACATATAGGGACGGAGGGATGAGTAAACATTTCTCACGCAAACAATCATGATATTCCCCCGTCCCTCTTGACTTCCATTCCCAGAAGTGTCGTCTTCGTCATGCCATACCTCAAACTCATCCGATATCTGCGGAAGACAAATAAAATGTAATATGATTTCCAAAACAAATAGCCTGCCGCTCACTTCTGTTAAAGGCCAACAGCAGTGAAATCCTATACATTTACTCCCTCACCACTCTTCAAATCGTTGCCTCACATCACCCTACTCCTCAATCGAAAGTAATTCCACCACATCTCATGATCACGGCA
>WJFA01002854.1:0-14517 GCA_009870155.1 Pseudobourletiella spinata | reverse complement strand
CTCTTGTACAAGTGTCGTTGGCATTATGGCTTGTAGAAAGTATTCCAAGGCACTACTACCAAAACCTCCTATCTAACTATTCACCCTCGTGTCTGTCTCTCTCTCTCTCTCTCTCTCCAACAATGACAAGGCAACACACGTACTACCGCGTGTTCACTGCCAAATGAAGGAAAATATATAGATAGTAAAAAAAATCTGAAGGTACGACATATGAAAGTAGTACAAGGAGGTCGAGATTCCCTTCTTGTCTTGCTAGCACTTTTGGCGATAACCTCACAGGCTGCCCTTTTCCTCCCAGCAGCGCCGACACACAGATACAGGCTATTATAGTCCAAAGGCTGAACGAACTGCCACACATATACCCGCCTGCACCCACCCATGATGTCGTCCTCTCTTACACACACTCCCTATGTATGATGATGCCGCTTACTGCTGCTGCGGCTGCTTCTGTCCGCTCCTATCTACAGCTTTTAGTTGGTAGAATTATTCAAATTTGAATTTTCACCTCGCTAAAATCCGCCTTTACTTTTTCAGCAGATTACATATAGAGAGGCAGGCAGGCGGAAGGCCTCATGAATTATATTATGGTGTCGGAGTGGAGTTTAATATGCCACCGCGGCGTGTTATATAATTATCTGCCGCTACTGAACACGTGAACCGCACTTCTACTCCACACGATCCTCCTCCTAAAATACCTCTAGAGAGTGCCAGCTGCCAGCCCGTACAGTACCGCACCGTTACTCAGAGAGTACTAGGGCGAAAGGCCCAGATAATTACATAGTCATTATGCTCTGTACGACTGAAAGGAAGAGCCATGCTAATGTCTTGAGCGGAGCTGTAGAAATTCAATATATTACACATTTAAATCATTTCAATTTCCTCTGAGAAAGTTTGTCACGGAGGCGGCGGTAGCGACTCAATTCCATCGTCCACCAGTTCAAATAGCTCAGCCTATAGCGTCATTGTCATTTCATTATTACAGATGAGTACATTTCAGTACTCACTCACTCACTCACTCAGTCACAGAGAAAAATAATGTGTGGAAGGCGTAACTGCGGGAGCAGGAACAAGAAGATTGACTGCAAATATCTGTACTATGTGAGTCTGTTTTGTGAGGCAATATGTATACAAGTTGTACCATTCAAAAGTCAATGGGCGGCATGCTATGGGAATATACGTACATGATTTTCTTGTGGAGTGTGTGGTCACATTTGCACATGCACGTCCCGGCGGCAGGCATTTAGTCTGCTCGGATCCATCCAAGTGTGACATATGAAGCGAAAGCATTTCATACCCAAAGTTTCACCAATACAATGCAACGGTTCTTTAATTTGCCCAGACGAAGAGGATATATAATCTCACATGTGAAATCTTCTTACTGCGAAACAAAGTAGCACTTCAATCAGAGGCAACAACAACAAAGGCATCAGAAAATACTCCATGGCACAGTTCACACGGCTCTAGCAAAAACTAAAATAGTTAATTACAGCCCCACTTCTTCATCATACCCATACATGCAGTCATCAATAATCCAGCTTTAAATACAATGCCTGTGCCCTCCCCGCAATGAGCAAATATACTACACGTGCGCTTCTTAACTCGTGTGTGTGTGTGTGACCACAGCATAGTGTGAGTCAGTGGCCCACGCCGACCTTTCGAAGGTAGGGCGGGAGTCGAGTGTTGTTGTCATAGTCCATAGTTAGGTACTAGTTAAATCTCCTCATGTTCCAACTTCCACCTCATCAGCTAATCCAGCCAACTCAACTAGTCATCATGGACCGTAGCCACACTAATACCACTCCAGCCCACCATTGGTTCCGCTTGGGCTGGCCCCGTAGTAGCGTAGGATTTTGAAACATTACATCCTAAATTTGATTGGGAGGGAAATTTGAGAAGAACGTGACCAACATCCCATCCTATATTCCACTACATGCACCCACATGAATTCAACATTTACTTTGTATGGTAATTATGTCCCTTTTTATAACCTCCTATTTTAATAGCTCAGTATTCACTAGCCTCACAATATTTGCAGTTCTCGCCCGGCTACTCTAATGGCTCTAAAGTTGGCTAACGCCAGCTGAGAGAGCTTGAGCCGAGCCATCCGGCTGGACCTAATGGGCGATTGAATCAACAGGACCATAGCTGGCTGTGAGGCGTTAAATCTCTCAGGGCTTCTCCTGCGATGCAAACAACAAGGGCCACCTATGGCATCGGGCTATTAAGATGATGACAAATACTCTGACCTAGAACTTGAGTATGAAAGGGAAAGTAAACATGTTGAAGGCTATGAGCCTGCTTAGGTACAAGTCTGCCGGCGGACCTTCCCATTGTCCCCACAGCTTTTACCACTACAAGGAGCGTTCAGACATATATGTATCACGTGACTAGGAGGACGGCTGGGTGGGGGAACAAATGTATTAGTTTTCTGAACGGAAAGGAGTTACTATATTTGATGCGAATTTATTGACGGGGAATTTTCCCAAACATCCAGACTAATCTAGCAAGGAAGCACGCTTGGAGGGATTGTATTTGAACGATTCACCATAATGCGACGGGGGCCAAGACACCTAATTAGTAAGGTTTCAATCGTGAAAATTAATGCTACATAATTAGGTGAAACATTTTAGCAGTACAAAAGGGTCACCTAAAGGGGTAATTCTGACCCGCCCAAAATGCATATCTGTGAACGCTGGACCTTCCCCTATCAGCCCTAGCACAGCCCAACTTTAATCATCCCTCCAGAGCGGGCTAGCTGACAATGACACTGACATACTGAGATGATTACGTGGACTGACAAAAGCTGAGAAAAATTCCATTTTTTTTCCCTTTCAAGTTGAGCATTAACGGGACAGTTTTGTAGAAATAGTCATGCAATACTGTATCCTCGGAAATACGGCAGGGACCTGATCACCTTCTACAAGTTTTCCGGGACGGGATTGCCAGTCGACATCAAGTTGAATGGTGTCTTTAGTTGAGGTTGCGTACACACAACTCACTCTGACTCAAACGAGTTGATCATACCTGCCACGGCCCATCTCATGGGCAAAAAAGATGTTGATCTTAACACCTTAGTGCCTTTGTTTTTTCTCGTTTCCCCGATACGCATGTACAATGCATTCCTTAAGGGACAGAAAATTTAAAAATAAAATCACGACGGCGGAATATCCTTGAGTGCACAAGGAAAACGTTGTTGCGACAAAGCGATAAAACTCATATCTTTTTCTCAGGTGATGAGAAAATTCCATTTGAAAACAGGATGCTCCTACGATGACAAGGAACTACTAATAATGACTCCCTCACAGTAGTACATAAATAGTTCTGCAGATGCAATCATAATACAGCATGGGAAGCAGTGCGTGTGAGTGCCGTGGGTTGATAAGGCAGAGTTAAAATCATAGCATAACTTCCGCCATGCACAGGGTGAGCCACTCCGGCCAGACTCTCTATTGTACAATTGATCCTGCAGATAATGCTGCTGGAACTTGATATATTTTTTTCTCGTTACCTCTCAAACCTTCCGTATCCCACCAAGGCAATTGGGACGGAGGGAAGGACATAATAAACAACGAAAGTGAAAGGTTAAAGTAGTGAGAGTGATTTCTAAAAGAGTACAATAAATGTCCCTTACCCAAATACAGTGGGGCTGCAACGTTGCCCAATGGATCATCTCCCACGCCACATGTTTGGAATCCAAAGTGGAGTTGGTTTCAAATCCCGATACAGCTGGACTATTACAGGCTCCTGGGATCCTCTCCGTGCCCAGAACTTCCGCTTCCTGACTCAGGAGTTCGTAGTAAAACATCTTTGACTCCGTCCAGAAGTAGTACATGGAGCTGCAGGCGGCGGAGAAGCTGAGGGCGGCGTACACGCCCAGGCTTGGAAGGGGAAGTCGGTCCAGAGATAACAGTTCAATATCCATTCTTCTTCTTCCAGGGGGAGTTAATCCGGTTTAATTTTGACCACAACCTTTTTGAAGTCCACGCACGCCTGTAACAATATTGTTAGTCTTTGTTAGGCACAGGCAATCACTTCACGTATGGGCAAAACAACAGGATTTTCCGATCAATTAATTTCCAAGTGAAAAACCCCACTTCCAGAAGCCACAATCATTCAGCCAGATAGCCTGAGGAGACGCAATGGCTTGCTCTAAATGTAACCACGGAAGATGTAGTTGTGCAGAGGTGAACAATTTGTTTTAATCCATGTGGCTCTGTGTCCAGATAAGGGATAGTGATGATGATAGGATTGGATTTGAGCCTCAAAAAAAACGGCTTGTTGTACCTCCCCAGGTTCAGGTATCCATAGAATCACAGTGTGATCACCCGGAAATTCTTAAAATTCACACATCTGCCCATACAAAACCTGACAGACTTGTAGAAACTGGTGCGGAATATTAATTTAAGAATCCGATTCGAGAAACCTGTCACTGCACTATATGGGATCGTATCAACTGGTCCAGGGCACGGTAAAATTTAGGGACTTGAACGGAAGCCTTACTAAATCCGTGGACGGCAAGGATCAATCACAGAGTGGGCCTTGGTTTTAGTCAAGTCCAATCCTTAAAGGGTCCTTCGTCAACGCCCCTTCCTTCCACTCTGTCTCAATCCCCCTCTGGGACCATTGAATGAGCCAAAGAAAAACGGATCGGGTCCTTGCCCAGTCCTCACAAGGTATTGGTGGAACCTGTTTACTAATACAAACTGGCGAACCACCTCGAGGGGCGTCCTAACTGAATGGATCACATCACATTGTGTCACTGGGAAACTGATTGATTTCCAACTTGTACACTCACAAAAGCCTTCCACAACAAATCACCTCTTGAGAAAATGACCATTTGAATCATGGTTCACAACTCCTACTACACAGCTAGAACTACGAAGGTCGGAGTCGGAAGCTTATAATGTTACCCTCGAACTTGTGGACGGTTCGGACCATTTAATATTATAGAAACCAAAAGTTCCCATCTGTATCAAGAAGCGTAAAAGTTCCGCCGAAGAAACCCTTCAATTTCAAATAAGTTTGTCTCCAGATTCTCTTCCTCATGACTACACCCCCTCTTATGCTTTTAAAGATGACTGGGAAAGGACCGTGCTATGACATGCAGGGGAGTAAATTCCTATTTTTTCCACCTATGATCTCATATGCAGTGGTAAATTGCTCCGTAATTCACTACTGAAGGTCAGTGGATAAACTTCAAACATCGCACACTACTACTACTACAGGGTGTCCCATGAATTGTATGTCACATATGTTTTCACTCTGGAACCTAAACGCCTGATTGTAGTTCAATGAGTTTGGTATCAATCGAGACCTGGGTCTTTAATATTTTGTTTGGTACGATGCTCGATTGCCTCAGTATACACTATAGCGGTTCCTGAGCTATGAGCTATGGTACAGAAAGTCTAAATGTTGTTTTAACATTTCCATGTGCGAAACACTTTTTTGCCAATTACTCCTGTCCTACACAAGGTGGCGCATAGACACATGCAATAGCCCGTTAGATAGGTCTTCCACTACTATTTTAGGTCTGTTGCATCATCGCTATTTGTCCTACCTGACGTCCGAAATCAACGCCTTTAGTGTGTACGGCCGACACACTTCAGGGGAGGAATGTCGACAGTTGAGCACTGTATGAGGAACTTCAGGAGGCTCGAAATCAGGAGTACATAGTAGTTCGTGTTTGCCCACCAGGCCACCAACCTCCAACCCCGCAGCACCAAATGAGTCCAAAACAAACAAGCCAAAAACAAATGTGACATACAATTCTGGGGCACCTTGTACTACTGCTACAGTTGAGGTCATCCACCAATATTGTCATCTGCCCTATCCCGCAGAAATTTATTAGTGTATTTCTTCAACCCTTTAAATTGTAAGATACACGCTGGTCAACGTATACCCGACTAAATGGATCCTTGCAGGGGTTGCTAGACGCAAGCATAAACCGAAACCTGCTATCCCGTACGATCCCGGAGAACCCCCCGAGAGAGCTGTTGAAAGAGACACCCCCTTGGGCTGGCGGGTTGAAATGAAACCCTCTGGCCGAAACGGCGTAGTGGCCACGGGGGAAAAATTGAGTGATGGGTGTTGAAAGCTTTAGATCCCCTTTTTTGCTTGTAACTTTCGAAATGGAAAAATTTTTTAGTTTAGGGACTATCCCCTTATTTTGGCCTCGAAGGCCCCCTCCCACCCCTTCCCGAGAAAAATTGGGGTTTCGGTGTATGTACGGAAGTCATTGGGACACGCCCAGGTAAATATACAGAAGCTGCACGGCTGCTTTAGTTGTAGGATTTGAAGGTTTTTATTAGCCCAAATTATCAAAATCCCATTATTTACACTCCGCGACCCTGACGCTAGTGACCTGGTGATGGAAATACCTGAAGAAAGGAGTTACATGGGAAATGGTTGAGGATTTTTGACGAATGCACTGAGATAATGTACTGACTTCCCAGCCATATCCAGCTCATCCTACCTTTAGAGGAAGTGGGTGTAGGATCAGTTAAGTAATTCGCACTCTGTGAACATTCATTACCTTAGCCGCGGTAGATAGAAGCAGGGAGGAGCTCAGTCAGGTTTAGTGTTATTAGATAAATGCACTGTTGTGGATGAAGCTAACACTTAACTATCTATACTGACTGTACTCTGTGACCTACCTGACTAGCCATGCATGCCTCAGCTGCCAGAAAGGATGCTGCTCTATTATTTTCCCCTTTTGTTTATCTAAGATCGGAGTACGGAGAATCTTAGCATTGCCATGACAATGACTTAGGCTGATATAGATAAATACTTAAATAATATAACAACGAATGGCATTTTAATCAGTGATGTGCAATCCTGCAAAATTTTCATGGATTACGGATTATGGATTTCATTGCGATTTGTTGGATTACGAATGGATTAGGATTAGGATTATTTATCATAAAAAATTTCGATTACGGATTACGGGTTACATCATACTTAAAACTTGATTTGGATTACCGATTACATCATGGCTAAAACGGGATTTGCATTACGGATTATGGAATGCTAGTTAAATGATATTTTCTGGAATACTTATTTTTCTTTACAAATTTTATCCCAAATAACTGCGAAAAATGCATAATTTAGATAAAACTGTAGCGATTCTCAGTTTGAATAACGGCAATCGTAAATTTAACTAGGACTCATCAAGTGCACTGAACACGGCCAAGTGTTGTGATGACATTTCAAACATTGAGTCTACGTAAAGCGCAAATAGTTCATTTGATTAGCCAAATATTCACGGTTAGTGGAAATTCCTTCTGCGGTTAAATCCAAGGACCACAAAACATGCCTGAAGTGCCCACGAAAAACAATTTGGATTAAGGAATATGGATTACAGGAACCTGAACCGTGGATTAACGAATATGGATTACAGGAACCTCAACCGTGGATTATGGATAAGAATTACAACCGACAAAGTTTTAGTGGTTTACGGATTATCATTCTAGCTTTTTTAAAGTATGGACTGGGTAACCCAACAAAGTAATCCCTAATCCGGAATACTTTAATCCGGATTTTACCAATCACTGATTTTAATTGTAAATACAGTTTCGTATCCTATACACGTGTCCTATAAATATATATACATCACACGGGACAGATCATTTCCAGGGGACAACATGTAGGATATTTCGCGGTCAATAACAGGGAGGACAGAAGGCTAAATTTCACCTAGCAACCTTATTTTTCACCGTAATGGGTAGTTGAATTTATTATTCACTACTTAATAAGATACAGTAGATTCAATTAGCACTAGAAACCACTGAATTGCATTAGACAGCCCAACATAAACCTAATTAACCACGCGAGGGCTGGTGTCCTTCAGAAACTCTAAGCAGGTGCGCTTCTATTTATCCAACGTCTGGATTGAGCAGAAATAGAAGGAGCATCAGAGAAATGCTTAATATATACAAACGGCGTTGCACATAACAAATAACTATAAGACTTACGAAAACGGAAATGAGACGTTCCATTCCAGGATTCCCTCACTGGCCACCCATGATCTCCATCGAGAATATCAAGTAGACGCGTTATAGGTCAATTCACTCCAAAGTAATCTTCGAGTAATCTGGTAAAGAAAAATCTCCTCCAGTTTCTTTTTAAACTCTGTTCCGGTGAAGGCATTTATACCGCGCGGAGTTATCCTTCGAAGCCGCTAAAAGAAATTTTTCAGCGAATTTTCCGAGTACGGTATTTGAGTCATTATTATACTCGGCAAATCGCATGCCATGTTGGCTTTCTTAGTAAATACTTATCATGGATCATATTGGTAGGACGACCCGGAGTCTATAAAACAGTCCGGCAACATGTGCGTTAAATAAATATCGGCCGGATGAATCAGTCAGTTGACCCTCGTGAGTGCACAGAGGGTTCCCTTAAATTTCTAGCGGAGTAATAAATTTATTATCTTCACATTCTTACATAAATCTCCTCCAGTGACCACTTTCACCCTCTTTTATGTGTGTGGACTGTCATAGGGCTTGGGTCACATAACTTGAACATGTAAGACGCTGTTATTCCACAGTTTTTGTCACCACTCTACCATCGAATGGGCACACTAAATTCCTTTGAACTGATGCAGTCTCCAGTTGTTTTAGTACGAGCTAAACAATTTCACAACCCGAACTGTTTGTTCAATGTATCCAACATTGCACTACTGATAATATTCACGTCACAACAACAACAACTTATACCTTGGAAAGACCTGTACAACCTCTTCAAGTTGTTACGCAACACCGTAATCTTTTCTCACTAGAACCACTACTATATCTCTCTGATTTGATGTTACTTCTCCTACTAATTTCCCATAATCTCCATCCCATACCTTCCAGAACCCGTTACCCCACTTTAGCTAGAAATAAAATAAAGAAAAACTACGATCGGCCTTCTTAACACGACAAATCACCACTCCTATATTACTGCTCTGGGTTCGAGCTCAGCGCATTCGCAATGTCCCGCAATCTGTTGCTCTCTATGACTGCGAGTACACTCAGAGATCAACATAAAAATATACGGAGTTTACGTCACTCCATGTTAGCAGCCTATCTACCGTCCCTGTACATTATATTTCCCCTTCTTCAGGATGAGGATGTCACTTTCCATCACCAAGGCTCAATTCAAATTGCGGCTTTGATTGCATATGTTGCTTTCGTATGCTAGAATTGTTAACGAAGGAAATATAGAGTGACGTAGTCAATTAGTATTACCGTCTGTTTCCCCTTCTGATTCGGTCCGCAGTTCGGCCCATAGCACACAGTCCTTACAATTAGATGCAGATCGGCCACCATACTTTTATCCGACCGTTTCATAAATCCTCGCCGTTGTAAGAATTTGAGTGGAAAAATAATGGGGCGCTATCTAATTCTATGCATATATATATATCATTGTTAGATATACATATATATATATGTATATATATATATAACTTGTGCTATTAAAAATTCACTTACGATTATTTGTACGTCTGTGAGAGGAACGTTTTGAGCTTTATTGATGGTGTTCTAAACGGAGGGAATGTTCTACATTGAGCAGCAGCATTCAGCAAGCCTGGGGCAAGCGTACGATCGGGAGAAATAATCCATTCCATGGACATTTTCATCATTCACAAGGTTGTGCAGTGAGTCGCTGCTAACCCTCTGATGTATTTATATTTTGTTCTGTGGCTGATGATTTACTTTAGTTAGTCGCTACTCAAAGTCGCATGTTTGAGGAAATTGAAATAACTTTTACATTACTTAACAACATGAACGGTCAGAGGTCAAGCGTATTAGATTATATTAAAGTTCGAATATGGATTCGAAAAATTTAGAGGACAATCAATTTTTAACCACTGCTCATGTCCACAATGACCACCATGTTCACCAGTCATAATTCATCATCGGATGTTAAGTATTGATGGTGGTAGCATTCCACTACATTCGTTACAGTATTTCATTACTTATTACTATAGAAATGTAATAAATTTTGAATGTTTTGTATCTGTCTGGAGGCATTCATTAACTTGCATAATGCAAGATTATTAGATCTATCACTATAAGTTCCACTCCATTCGTCAGTTTTTTGCTCCGCTACTCAAGCAGCTCACCATGCTCACTCTGTTCCCGCTATCGCTATATATTCATTACTCTACTCTTCTACTCTACTTCTCACGCTACTCATACCATGCCAAAGCTGCGCATACTGATCACGCTCTACTCACGGGCTGTTTTCACCTGCACTACGGAAACTCTTCCTAATTTTACAGGATTCGCTAAAATCTAATGTCTATAAGATCCTACCTCTTTCGCCTCGCTGGTCAGGCCTTTAACATGTGTATACATATATGGAAGCCCAAACAGCGACGTGATGCCCAAACAATGACGTCACTGGCCACGGCTTCGACACTGGTGTGCATGTATCCACAGCAACAGTGAACATATCCAACAAATACATATCAAGTGAGTACATATATGGAGGCCCAAACAGTGACGTGATGCCCAAACAATGATGTCACTGCCCACGACTTTCGCACAGGCATGAATGCAACCACAGTAACAGTGAACATGTCCAACACATCTAACCTCTATAAGATCCTACCTCTTTCGTCTCGCTGGTCAGGTAATTAATATTCATAGCGTCACTGCCCTAGACCTTCACACAGATGTGCATATGTTTACAGGACCATCATTAACGTTTGGGGCTGGCCACATGGCCAAACAGCCCAGGACGTTCACACAGACGTCCATATGTTTAATGCACCATCATTAATGCTTACGGGGCTGGCCACATAGGCATTATTGTAACAAAATACAATTACTAGGTCAACAATTTTAACAACCTTTTTAAAACTTTACAAACCTAGGTCACCATGTCCACATGACCACCCCGGTCAACGTGGCCAATGGTAATAACACCAACGTCGACAAATATTGTCAACCTCATTAACCTAGGTGACCTGACCAAACTGACTACGGTGGCCAACATGGTGCCATTAAATACATACAATCCAGTACAAGGGATGTGCGCTAGTGCACATGGAAGTTGAAACCACAATAACTTCGTCAACCATGTCAAGTTCACAAACATCGGCCACAACGTCCCTACACCGGACTATACACCTACTTCCGGAAATGTTGTCGACCTCATTAACCTAAGTTGACCGAGTACCAGGATTTGCACTGATGCACATGCCATTTGAGTAAAAATTTGGTGAAGCCATAACCACCAAAATTCCAAACGGGATTTGCGCTGGTGTACGTAGAAATTGTGTATAACTTTGGTGAGAATATGGCCATCAACATTCCAAACGGGAATTAGATGGGTGCAAATTGATGTTAAGTTAAAGGATTACGAAATCATAACCACCAACATTCCAAACAGAATTTGCACTGGTACACATGCAATTTGAGTAAAAATTTAGTGACACTAGAAGCACCAACATTTCAACCGCGAATGGCGCTGGTGCACATGGAAATGGAGCAAAACGTTAGTAAGACCCTAATCACCAACATTCCCAACACGATTTGCATTGGTGCGCATGCAATTTGAATAAAAATTTGGTGAAGCCACAACCACCAATATGGCAAACGGGATTGGCGCTGGTGCACATGAAAAGGAGCAAAACGTTAGTATGATCCTAATCACCAACATTCCAAACGCAATTTGCACTGGTGCGCGTGGAATTTGATTTTACTTACTTGAATTACTTACGGGAGATTTCTACCCGATTGGAGTTTCGCGTTGGTGTACATACAAAACTTGAACATGATGGTCAAACTATTATAAGATTTCTAAGTTCAATTAACTATATGTAACATACCACAACTACTAACGGGGGAACATTGCAACAACAGGAATTCACATACAGCTACATAAAATCGAACAGCATTTTCGCAAAACTATTACAACCAAGACAGCGTTCTTAGTACAAGGCATCACATATCACAGATACTAACGGAGAACACTACGCCAACAAAATCATATATGCGTATTAAAAGCGTCGTGTTGGTGATAATGCTTTGACCAGGTTTCTCGGTACAGTGCACCAAATAAACCGAACAACTACTACCCCAATAGGAGTTCGCGTTGGTGCACATGGAAAATTTGCAACGGTAGAACTATTACAACGAGTCTTCTTAGCACAATGCACCATGTCGCCAACACACAATTATTATCGGCAGAAAACTACACTAATGGGTACTATGCCTATATGCGACATTGTTTGGACGCAAGATTTTCTTTAAGTGACTGTGTTCACGCATGAGGTTCTACGTTTGTTGTACAAAATATTATAGGTTCAATCAATTTCTGCATAGGTGGAGTGCAAAGTATGTTAGTTGTGGGTAAATTCTCCACAGCTGTTCTGGAAGTAACATTTAGTTTACTTATATTCGCGAATACTTTCAAACGAGATTTGGTGCAGACCCGACGGCGGAAAAAATGTTGTTTTTTATATAATAATTTACCAGTACCAAATTACTACATTTAGAAAGATGGTTGCACGAGAATAGCTGGTTTGCCCACACGTTGTGTGGGTGTACATTAAATTCGGGATTCTTCGGGGGTGCACAAGCATTTCTAAAAATTCATTGGTGCACAAAAACTTGCTAGAATTCGCGGATGGCCGTGGGGGATGCAGTGGGGTTAGCGTCCGCGAATTCTAGCAAGTTTTTGCGCACCAATGAATTTTTAGAAATGCTTGTGCACCCCCGCAGAATTCCGACTTTAATGTACACCCACACAACGTGTGGGCAAACCAGCTAGTTGTTCATATGCACTACCTGTAGCTGTAGCGCCCCCACATATTCGGCATTGCCCCAAGGGAGCCTACACCTTTACCATTGCGACAATCTCCACGCCACTTAATACGTTGGAACAAATTTTATAAAACTTTAGTGCACATTTTCATGGTGCCAGCTCCCCCATGCGTTCAGCATTCCAGCAAGTATCCGCGAAACTTCTTACGTGGGAACAAAATGTTGCAAAAAATTTGGTGTGAACTTGTTTTCCACGGTGCAAGCTCCCACAACATTCAGCATTACAGCACAGCTTCAATGGGAACAAGGTTTTACAAAACATTCGTGCCATTGTTTTTTGCGATGCAAGTTCCCCTCCGCCTTCTGAATTCAAAAAGTATCTGCGAAACTTAATACGTGAGAAGAAAATTTTTAAAAAATTGGTGCAATTCATTCCCTCCCGATGCAAGCTATCATACGCTATCAACATTCTGGAAAGCATTCGCACGGCTTCAATACGTAGGGAAAAAATTTTACGAAACTTGGTGCAATTTGTTTCCTCACAGTGCAACCTCAGTGTCCGTGCCTTCAAAATTCCAGTAAGCGTCTGCACGGCTTAATAATAGGGACAAGCATTTGCAAAAATTTAGTGCAAATATTAGTTAACAGTAGGCGTAGAACACGACAGTATGTCTTTCGCGCTGGTGTAAAATGGAAATAGTGTTCAGCATAACAACTTAATTACATCGAATAGTTTCATCTGCACCACGCTCAGTACATAAAAGGGAGTTGTTCGACCATTTGTGAAGCATGGACGTGGTTTCCAGCAAGAATAAAAGAAAGGAATGTCATCCGCACCATGTTCAGTAAATTAAAGGGAGGCGTGTGCATGATTGTGCTTGTTGGTTCTGGACCAACATCGGCATCGTAAGAAGTATATATCAATAGGGATAATTCCAACTGCAGCACATTACATAAAAGAATTTGAGCCGTGCGAATGTTGGTGCAGCATAAACTTCGTCGCCATCGTGCGAGCTACATTCGGTGTAATTTCAACTGCACCATGCGTATTGAATATATAGTCGGTGTCCGAATGTAGGTGCAATATGCTAATCATACAGCAATTCATAATTCCAGCTGAACCAGATCCAGTAAATCTGTGGGGGATGGGCAAATGTTGATGCAACGTGGACATAGTCGACAGCATGCAAAATTCATTGTAAGATATAATCCAACTGCTCCAGGTTCAGCAAACACTGGAGGCGTGCGAATCTTGGTCCAGCATTAATGTCGTCGCCAGCATGCGATGTGTATCACAAATCATATTTTCTGCAGCATTGTCTTCAGTGAAATGACAGGCGTACAAATAATGGCGCAGCATTAGCGTCGTCACCAGGAGGCGCCGTATATAACCATATATTTCCAAACTGCACCAGGTTCAGCAAATACACGGGAGGTGTGCGAATGCTAATGTAGCCTAAATGCCCCTCCAGTATGAAAAATTCATAGTACGGCATAATTCTAAATGCACCAGGTTCACTAAATATGTATGAAGCTTGCGAATTTTTGGTGAACCTGCGAACTATGCCTAAGAAGCAATAATTAAAAATGCATTAGGCTCGATATATATTTCCTGAGCTGAGTAACCTGTTTATTATTTTACTTAAAGAAACTTGGTGCAGTTTACACCAGCAATAAATCTTATGCGCACCGAACATAACTGACAAGGGCACTCCCCCAACTGCCACCAAAGCACAAATGGGTGACTATGCGCGATCGAGAG
>WJFA01002853.1:0-14521 GCA_009870155.1 Pseudobourletiella spinata | reverse complement strand
ATTTTCGAATGACGAGGAGATCAGAGTTAACTGTGTATGTCACACCATCAATAGTAATCGTAGTATCATTCATTTTCACATGCTTCCCTTCGTTTAAGGCTTCTCGGCGTTTCTTAAGAACTGATTTCTTCTTACTTGCCAGCGGTGTTAGGTTACTCTCAATCTTAAGATTCGTGCCTTTGAGATGCTTCACATTTGAAAATATCACACGACGATGTTTTTCCCTGGTCAGTTTCAGAAAAACATCCCGAGGTTTCATGGCATTTGGATTAAATTTACCAAGACGAAAGCAATCATCAATTAGATCATTACATTCAGAGATTTTTATGGAACGTCTTAGGATATGGATGATTTTATCCTCAAGATTGTCCGGAGTTTCCCGTCCGTCATCGTCAATTCCCCAGATGATCAGGTTCTTCTTTTTTGTCTCTATTTCCAGAGATTCAATTCGTTCCTCACTTCGAACGAATCTGTCGACGAACATCTCTTCGATGCGATTCAAGTTTGTGTTCATTGTGTTCATCAGCGTCGTGAGATTGGATATTTGGGAAAAGATGGTTAGTGTTGGATCAAGCGTGCTTGGTAAAGGCGAATTTCGGGTCCATTTTCACAGATTTGGAGTTGGCAACCTCAGGAGAACTTTCTGAAGATAGCTGGTCACGACTAGATTTGCCTCCAACTTTCCGGTACATCTAAATATGTACAAGAGCCCAACGTGCTAGTACACACTGTGATAAATGTAGCCTTCGGCCTACATATACTAAAATAAAGTGACTTAGCTGTTATATATATGTATAAGCTGTGGAAGAGTCCGGCAAGGACGGATCAGTTGCTGAGAATTGTCCGAATTCGGTGACTGTACTCCGGTTTGTGAATGAAATTGCGGTCAGTGGCCACTTTCACTTTCATATACGTTCAAATTTCCAATATTTTTGAGAAATAATAGCAGAAAACACGAAAAACTTTCGAGCAGAAATTTGTAGAATATGTGCACGGTATGAATTCAAACTTCCCTCCCTCGTGCCCTTGGAATCATCTCGTCTCGCTGGGAGTTCTTTCGTCTTCCTCGAGAATTTCCAGCTACTGCGACATTCATTTCGACATCTGAAGGGTTTGGTGCTACCCAGTTGGGATCATCGACAGCTCCAGCTTCTTGAACAGCACCGACTACTGCTCTCTGATTTTCACCCTCGATCGCTATTTGTTGTACGGCACCGGATACAAATCGTCTTGGTTGATCTATTATAACTGAAATAGAAATGATATTACATAAACAGTCAAGGCGTACACACAAGCTCTCTCATTTTATAATTTTCCCTTTCAATTTTAACTAAAATTTAAACTAAAATGCACGCTTACTTTCTTCTGCGGCATTCAGAAGTCTTCGATATTCCAGTTGACCCACAATGCGATAACGTCTGTTTCTGTACGCGCTTGATGACAATTCCGATGATAATACACGCAATAATAATTCCAAGGAAAAGCATTATCCAAAGTACTATCCAATCTGAAAGAAAAACAAACAAACAAACCAAAAAAATGAATAAAAGTATTAAAACAAAAACCAATTAAAAGTAAAAAACACGTGATCATAACATATGTCATAAAAAACTTCCTCAAATCAGAATAAAAGATAAAAGTACTAACAACTCGTCGTAGCCTTCAGCATCGATGAGTCGTTAGAAAGTTCTTTACGGAGCAAAATCCCAATCACTTCATCCTGAATGGGAGTGACATTGGTAACACACCGTCCTGATGAGTTTCCAAGCGTTACCCACACACAATGAAATGACGTACAGGATGAACACGAACTTTGAGAGAGACAAGCTTCAAGATTTTTTTTAAAAAAAATCATCATTAAATTCTATCACAAAAATACCGCGTGAAAAATAAAATGAAAATACAGAATTATAGTCTTGTAAATTATGTATTTGTACGATTATTACTCACCTGTATCCATGATGTGGTTGTAGACTAAATAACTTTGCTGCAATATTGAACCACTCTGCACACAAGAAAGCTTGTCTTTGAAATATGAAGCTTGACTGATATCAGGAATCATGGTGACAGTTACAACCATGAAACTTATATAATTTCTCCTAAACATCGACCAGTGGACGTTGCGAGTGTAAGTTGTAATGGAGAAACTGACAGAATGTATCATTGGCTATCGTTTTCTCGCTCGGGCTTCATCATTGGACATTTAAAAAAAATAAACTCGATCACAGTACGACCACAATGAGAGTATGGCGGCTTGACTTAATATAGCACTCCTCTGTCCTGGACACACTGACAAAATGCATAATTGGCTGTTGTCTTCCCGCTCGTGCTTCACCATTGGACATTTTTGAAAAAACCGACGCATCTACCACGAATACAATGGGAGTATGGCGACTTGTATTACTACAACACTCCGTGAGGGTTAAATACAAAGTCGAGGCAAATCAATCGTCAAGCATTCTTTCCGTGCTAAGGAACTACTGCTCTTCATCAGTTATCAAAGCAGAATTAATTTACACTTCTCGTAAGACTAATCAGTTTTATTCACTGTGAATATTGCATCGTCGTTCAAAATCGTAATATTAGGAGAGACTCATGTCGGAAAATCCAGGTGACTTGGATTTATAGAATATAAATTTCTTTCCAAACAGCACCCGTTTCCCACGTCAATCCACTCATTCAGAGTAGTGGTAAAATACGAATTTTTGCAATACCTCACTATTGTGACTAATTTTAGCAAATTGCCCCTAAAAAATCAAAACGCATCTTAATAATGTTTAAATGGTACACGTTGCCGTGGGTCATACGAGGTGACCTCCAGGAACACGTCAAAAGTTGTGAAAAATGCTTTGTAGCAAAATTAGCCGAAACCAATCAAAACGCGTATACAGACCAACCAAATTAGCATTTGACATCTTGTGCACCGAAATCCGCACCTCCCATAGGATAACAAAGTTCCAAATCGTGAATTCAACATGTACGAAAAGCACACTTTTCATTGATAAGGGCTTAAAATCGGCGTGGTAGCACTTCGAGACACTTAACATAAAATACTCGAACCTCATGCTTGTAGTCGCAATAGTTTTTGTGTAGAATTGCCTCAAAGTGTGCCCAGATTCGAAATCTTAACATGGGAGAAAAATCAAATAGCGTCTGATTGAATCCAACCTTTGTACGACGATAGATAAGGTCGTCCCCAACAATGTTTAAATCGGACACTTTGCCCTAGGTCATACGCGGTGACCTCAGAGGTCACACAAAAAATTATGAAAAAACTCTTTGGTGGCTAAGTTGACCAAAACTAATCAAAACGTGTATACATACCACCCAAGTTAGCATTTGACATGTTGCGCACCGAAATCCGCACCTCCCATAGGATAACCAAACTCCAAATCGTTAATTCAACAGGCTACGAAAAGCACACTTTTCATTGATAAGGTCTTAAAATCGGCGTGGTAGCACTTGAAACCAACCTTTGTACGATGATAGATGAGGTCGTCCCCAACAATGTTTAAATCGGTCACTTTGCCCTAGGTCATACGCAGTGACCTCAGAGAGAACTTTGCTACCAAAGGTTTTTTTCATAATTTTTTGTGTGACCTCTGAGGTCACCGCGTATGACCTAGGGCGTTCGAATATGGGCACACTTTGAGGAAATTCTACACAAAAACTATTGCGACTACAACCATGAGGTTCGAGTATTGTATGTTAAGTGTCTCGAAGTGCTACCTCGCCGATATTAAGACTTATCAATGAAAATTGTGTTTTTCGCAGCATGTTGAATTCACGATTTGGAGCTTTGTTATCCTATGGGAGGTGCGGATTTCGGTGCGCAGCATGTCAAATGCTAACTTGGGTGGTATGCATACACATTTTGATTAGTTTTGGTTATTTTTGCTCTCAAGCAATTTTTAGGACCAGCTAGGAGCACGTAATAACAGTAAGATGTAGGACCGTAGAATAGTTGTTTAGCTATACGACGCAAAAGAATTTGGCTCTAAGCTGCTGGAGACCACTTCATACTAGTACTGAATGTATGATTACAGTACATCCGTGAACGACAAGGTCATTTGCGAGCGAGGGAAGAAATGCTGATGTCATTAGATGAGGCTATTTTTTGGGGTTCGCAAATTTTGCAAACGAGTAATGGTGTTCCGTCCTTCATTGAAGGTTAACGGATCACTGTTATGCATGTCAATAGCTTATACATACATGTTCTCATAGATTTTGATTGCAGGTTGTAAGTGCGTAGAAAGGAGGTGAGAACTTCTTAGCACCGCATATAAAAGTAAGTTCTCTTTCAGAAGTATTCATTAGTAAGTGACTTTGAATGTAACGGTGTTAGCGAATATATATTTTGATCCACACAGAAAGGGGTTCGGAGCAGCTATCAGTGCTGCAGTAATTATACGAAATGAAATCCTCATTGCTGTTGTTTTTGGCTATCACGCTAAGTGGAACTTCACCTCGACATCGTCACAACCATGGGCATCCTCGCCACCTAGAAAAAGTAAGTATTACTACAGGTATGCTTGAGCATTATGCATTAATTTCCTCAATTTCCTGTTTTATTTGAGATTTTCAGATAAATCATTGGAAGTTTTTGAGCGAAAAAATCTGTCGTTGGAACGGCCGGACCACCTTAATTCAACGGAAATGGTGAGAAATTATTTATATTTTTGCAAAGTTAAGAATTAGGGTGTTATCATACACATACTAGTGTACACCAGTCTACTCGCACACCTTCTAAAAGTATCAGGTTGTAGTTCTACAATGCCATCCATCTGTGCGTCGTTGTTAATATTTTTGGAACATTTGACAATGTCTGCGTTCTATGGATTGAACTAATTACCAAAATCGACGGCGTATGCCGGTCAAAAAATCAATTATTTTTGCCCACCCGATCATCACCGCTGGCACACTCTTATGCACGCAAAAGATACTTGGCTCGACATCAGTAGGAAATGCTTGGCTAGATTTACTGAATCAGGTGAATTTCATTTGATGAAGTGTGCACCCATGTTTAAATATTTGTCAGAAAACTAGACTGAAAAAATTAGTTTTAAATCCATACATTCGATAGGTTTACCATACTGCCACCGTTTATTGCTTTCTGGCTGCCTTCTCTCTTTTTGTTAACCGCACGGATACCGGGAGGAAATTCAGGGATTGTAAACAGTCTTTTCATCTTCAAAACCGTATTTTATGCAAGGAAATTAAAATAGAACCAGTAATATAGTTAAAAATTTAGCTGTTCAGTGATTGCATATTTGTGGGGGGAAATCCACCGACTATGGCGAGCTGAAACATTTCTTTTGTGTAACAACATTTTGTTGCGTTAAACAAATCAATTTATAGTCGTCACCCGATTCTTACCCCTAAGGCACTCATTTACACTCCAAATACCCCCAGTCGAGATCAGTACAGAATGCTAGGCTAGATTTACTGAATCAGGCGAATTTCATTTGCTGCAGTGTCCATCCATACTTAAATATGTTCCAGAAAACTAGACTGAAATAATTATTTATTAGTCCACTTTGAATGGGTAAGTTCGATCCTGTGGAATGAAACTATTGCGGCCGTTTATTGCCTAGAAGGCAGGCTGCCTTCTCTCCTTTAGTTTACCGCACATATACCAGGAGAAATTTCCGGGAGGATAAAAAGTATAAACAGCGTGGTCAGTTTAACAGCTATTTTTTAAGCAAAAAATTTACAAAGCACCTGTCATGAGGGTCTGTGAAATGGAAGTTGATTATTTGATTACCACGTCGATTTGATCTGTACCGAAACTATTTTAAAATAGGGGGAAAACAACTCCAGTTTTCACCTAAAGTAACCTAGAAAATTTAACTCTCTCTTAACTCGAAAATAACTAGTTTAACTCGTTGGTGGATTGCAGCCAAATCGCCGTAGCATTACAAAAAAATTTGTATTTCCCACCAGAATGGACAGAGTTGTGATGTGTGGCACAAATTGTTATTTACTCGGTGGGAGGATCGTATAGTGGGCGGCAGTCAAATTGAATACTATGATGCAGATAACTTTCGTTTTTCCTTTGAAACAACTCTGGATGAAAGTCCATTTCGTAAGGTATCAAAAGCGGTGGAAGATATCCAAAGCAATGGTCGTTTTTAAAGAAGCCAGCATGGATATCATTGGTCACTTCAAATATGCCCACAGTCGAGATGCAGTGACATATAGACACAATGCATTGCAATGTTTGTACTACCAAATGAACCGTTAGACAACAAGGGTAAATAATAGAGAGAAAATAAGTGATCTTCCATCCTCATTCAGGCAATTGCAGAGCTCGTCAGATTTTTATTCTGTTTGCGGGCTTTCAATGGCTTTGATGTCCGCCCGTGATAGTAAACTGTTTACCCAGGCGGCCTCTAACTTCTTAAAATTCTCACGCGGACAACCCGGCCGCTTTTAAATATTTTGGGCCCAACTCACTCCCAAACCCGACAGGATCGGCCGGGCCGCGGCCTGAGCTAGCGGAGCACAGCCCTGATTTACACCACTATTTTCATGAGAAAAATTACAATAGCACCTATTCCGGAACAAAGCAACTTTCTCCCATTAGCTGTTAAGCTAAGCCTGCCTGAACTGTTTCCCTCACACGGCCTGCTTCTCTGCAAGTAGTTTTTACCGACCAGCGCTCCTCAAGAATTTAAATCAATGTTAGTCCTCAAGCGATTAGTCAGTGAAAACTACTTGCAGAGAGGCAGTCTGTGTGAGGGAAGCAGTGCAAGCAGCCTTAGCGTAACAGCTTATTGGAAGAAGTCGCTTGGTTCCAGAATATCACTAACACATGCATGCAAACGATACTTGGATTGAGCTGGTGCTGCAGTGTCCATCCATGCTTAATTGTATTCCAGAAAACTTTTTAAGTTTTTTGAATTCCAGAAAAGTCAGAATTTCATCTCAATTTTTTTTAATTGAGAATTTTCAAATTTTTTCGGAACGATCAATCCGATTTTGATGAATTTGAAATAATTTAAAAGACATTTAAATTTTCTACGATACCATTTTTAGTTTTTAAAATCCATCAAACTTGCTAAAAAATTAAATTTCAACTAGTAAGTTTTTGAAGTTTAAAATATCCTTTTTAGAAAATTTAGTTATCTTTCTAACTTAAAAAATTGAGCATAAGTAAAACGGTGACTTAGGAAGATTTTTCCAAAAAATGACACATTGCGCTCTACATCTGGTACCAGTGGTACATTTGGAGCGTACTCGTTGAGAGGATTTGTTTGGTCGCCACTTTGTAAAAATTGAGACCATTATTTCATTTTTGTCGAAACCTCGTGAAGTTACTCATAATCCGTAAAAATATTGATAGTTAATAGGCCGTGATTTCTTTCAGATGATGGCAAACCCTCCACATGAAGATCCGATACATGAACCCGCATACAGAGTTCTCATTAGCGAAATCAATGTTGACAATCCCGGTAAAAATGCTAAGCTCTTCATTGAGCTGGAGTTGATACCCAACGAAGTGCAGACGACGGCAGAAAAAAACTTGGCGGGATATCTGTTGCTAATAGTGCGCGGAAACTCTTTGGACATCGTCTTTTCTGCAAATCTGAAAGAATTGTTGGACCTAAAGAATGTGCGGACTTTTGTTGTACTTGGAACCACGGGCGTGGAAAAACTGGACATCAATTTTCGATCAAGACACGTTGAGTCGATTTACCCGCCGCAAAGAAAAGCTCTTCCTTCATTCGACGACAGTCCCTACGCAATCATCGTTGCGTACGCACACAAGGAATCGCACCTGAATGACTTAGGTCTAGAAGAGGAAAACGGTCAGTATGTACCTACAAAACTCCAAGGTGATCTTTGGCGACAGTTTCTTGTACAAAACTGCGCTGTTGATATGGCTATTGTAGGACGTGGTGTCGCGAGCAACGGTTGTGACTTTTTCGACCGCATCATACCTTCTCACCTTTTCCAACCTATTCGTAAAGGGCTTTTGCAGGATTGGGATGGTCCTTTGTCGATGAACAAAGACCTTAGTCTCAATTATTGTTGTTTTGACAAAGTTCCTTTTGATCAAACATGTTTTAAGTTTGGCCCCCCGACCCCGGGTAAGTCAAACATTTGCGATGGCAAGTTAATTATGTTAGAAGATGTAATAGATAGACTTGCACCATTTAGGCCGCTGAAAATGGCAACGCCCCATACAGGAAGCTCGGAGTGTGGTGCAAATTTCCCTAACATTCCGCCGCATCGATATGATTCTGTATCTGACAATAATTACTTAAATGTAATCGAGAATGAACAAGAAAATCAAAGGTGTCCTATTCCTAGTGTTCTTCCCTCCACCTCGAGTGAAAACACAGAATTTGACCAGACTTATGAAAATGAGTATGATGAAATTAATGCTATCAAATTGCATTCATTTCGCCCTGACGCACTATGGCACTGTTACCGCCTTAAGAAAATTACGGACCCGGTGGCTCTAGATATAGACGAGGTTAGATCTTGGTTTGATGTAATTAGAGATGAGAGGTCGGGATGTTGTTTTAAATGCCGTGCTTGTGTTGAATATTTTCGTGCTGGAAACAGGTCATATTACAAGCGTAAATCTGAAATCCAAACTGAGAATGGTTACTCGTCCAAACGGGCTACTAGAAACAAGCAGCAAATTAGAGATCATGCGTTCAATCCCTTTCATATTGAAGCTCTTACTTGGTTTGAGCAAATGGCACACGCCCGGATTCTCAACAGAGAATTAATTTGGAGAAAAAAAAATTGGATTAGGAACCAAAATGTTCCAGCCAACAATGAATTTACTGAAGCTTGGGTAAGCAGAGCTTCAAACGGGAATGTCCTTTAGTGCGCATCAAATTTTAGTTGAAACGGTAGCTTACCTTGGGGTCAACTTGGGTTCTCTCCACCGTAGTCAGCATTCATGGGGAAATATGGCAAAAACTTTTTCCCACGGTTTTCATAAGAGATTGTTAGCGCACTTAGTAAAAAATCCAAATCCATTCTCATTAATATTAGACGGCACTACACACTTCAATGTTCCCTACCTTATTGTTCTTTTGCAAACTGTTGAAGACAATAGCCCGATAGTGTATTTTTGGGGTCTCATTGTCCTAAGTAAGGGTGAAGTAGGCTCACACATGGTTAACGACTTAGTCTATAGGATTAAGGAGGACGATAGGTTTCAGCCTGGGTTTGAGAACTTTTTTTAACAGAACATTGTGGCACAAATCAGCGATCAGGCCAGTAATTTAATTGGTAACAAAAACTCATTATACACACATCTAAAAGCTGATGCCCAAAAATCTATATCATTAATAACGTGTTCTGCTCATCGTTTAGAGCGTTCATATATCACGCACTTCATGTTACAACTTCCACTAGTATAAGTGGTAAGAAAGAAAGCTATTTTTCCCACTTCGGGGAAATGAATAGTCAATTTTATTCGTTTTACCTCTCTCGAGGTAGCAAAAGATTTCAAAGAATTGCTGATTAAGCTCAAGAGTTAGGAATAGATCGGTACCGATTAAAACAACATATTGCAGTTCGATGGGCTAGTTCACATAAAGCTTGTATGGAGGCATTATATAATGACTACGACGTTCTTAAGGAAGATTTAATTTCAGTCTCAGGTGATTTAGCATTTGAGGTTAAGGTAAGGGAAAAGGCAAAGGAACTTTATAACATTTTGGCTGACAAAACATTTGCTGTAGTTTTTCCAGAATTCGTAGATTTTTGGGAGTATTTGAGGCTATGTCACTTAGTTTTCAAATGCAAGGGGGTTTGATCGTAGGAAATTCGGAGGTAGTTCGGATGGGAATTGAAGAGTTGGATTATTTAAAAAGTAATCAGGGGGCATATTTGAAGCAGTTCCTCAGCCACTGTTGATGTCCAAATGTTCGTGAAGGCAGTTGCACCTTGGTTCAGTACGACGATTGTGACGAAGTTTATTATAAAGGCATGCCACTTGAAAAATTGGATCCACGGGCAGTTCGCTACAGTGATTTTCGAAGGCCTCTTTACGATCAAATTCAGTCTGAAATACGACGTTACTTTAAGCCAGAGATACTGGAAGCTTTTGATGTTTTCGATAAGAGGTACTTCAAATTTCAGTGTGATACAGAGAAACTGTTTTGAGTGCCATTGTTGTTAACCCAACTTTCAATTCTATACGTGACGAAAAACCTGCTTCTTTTTTACCAACAATGTTAGGGAGATCAGGTCTTCCATGGCGTCCTAATATTCATTCGCTGATTGTAAAAATTATGTCAAGTGGTTCGAGTTCGGCGGCGGCAGAACGGGCATTCTCAATGCTTAATAGAATTAAGTCCCATGAAAGATCTAGTATGGAATCTACTACACTAGAGCATCTACTGCGAATACGTTTTAATGGGCCATCAAAACTTAGTGAACGGAATCTGTTTGAGTATACAAGAGAATTTATGAATTCATATCTTCCAGCTGACAGCAAGTGGTCTCAAAGAGGCAAGTCGAAGGATTCCTCGAAAATTCCGACACTGACTTCTAGGAGTGATTTGTTTTAATGAATTTGTACAATTCCAGGAAGCAATTTGTTCTTCAAACTATTTAGTATGAGGAATTTTTCCCGTGTTTTCCTGATACTCCAGTAATCCGCTGGCTGCGGTAGTATTAACTAGCGAAGTGAATATATATAAGGAACTGTGGATACCACCTGGTAGGGTTGTATTCTTTAAAGTGGGAAAGTTTATGTAGTTGTTTTAATGCTAATATTCTAATTATTTACCCTCATGTTGTAAACACGTACGGGATGCCGCACCCCAACAAATTTACAGCTACTTCAGAATCATCAAATAACGAGGTATTTGTTAACTGGTATCATAAGTATTATTTTGTTTTCAATTTTAGCGTGTTCAAGCAAATTTTTTGAGTGCAGTTAAAAGAAACTTTATTTCGATGGGCTATCCGGATAAATTTCAGAATATCTGACTTTAACTGTACTTGCCTGTAAATTCTTGTTATTTCTGGACTTTATGATAATTTTAGTGCTGTTGTACAAATATCTCCACATCATAGTTGCCACTAAACGTAAAAATGATGCTAACAATAATTTTTGAATCATTTTAATAATTTTAACCTGTTAAAGTGCTATGGCCTGGAATAAAATCATATAAAAATAATATTTTTATAATTTTGATCAATAATTGATAGTTGGTAATTACAAGCAATTAATGTGTTCACATATACACAGGACATATTCCGACTACATCCGTTCAGCTGATGACAGCATTTTGTCATTACGATTGGAATTTGGAGCCTCCGACAGTTTTACTTCGAGAAAAAATTTGGGATATAACTGTATTCTGTTCAACTGTGCTAATCTCCATTGTAAATAATTCAACTGATGAATTTTTTGTTGGTTTTGATTCCCATGTTGAAGCACCATCAAAATCTAATCTTTACTCCTATTTCTAAATTAGTCTGAAGAATTCGCCGATATTGTAGGCAGTGTAATGTCAAACAATCCCGTGCTTTAATCTGAGTAGTCTGGCCGGCACAACAGATTGGCTCGGGATTAATAGGGCATGTGACCCATCGGTAGCATGTACTTGTCCTAAAATGTTTTCCCCACCTAATACCTAGTTTCGGAGATATTCAAATTTGAATTTTCACCAAAACTGATTCTGGGTAAATTAACATGGGATTTCACATAAGGATTTTAATGTACCACCAGGGTACTTCTTTGGTGTTTTTAAAAGTTTGCACTGTTCATACCCCAATTAAAAACGGCTAAAGAACCTCTCGTAAGTTCCTTGTATGATCATGATCAGTTATGCTGAGAAATCCTATTTTTGTGCTTGATTTCTCAAAAAATTATGATTTAAGTATTGTTTTTGGAATCAGCTTAAGCACTCGTGCAGCATAGCTATGTGTCCATGTTCACAATTATAGACTGGTACTTCCAGAGCAGTGTACAACTTTCATTACATTTCTATTAGGATGGTTTAACGAAATGGTCAGCAATAATCATCTGATAATAATAATTAGCCTCACTAGATTGGCGCGGGCATATAGTTCCTGAGTTATAAGCATGGGCACACTCCAAAAGTAATGTTTAAATCATATCCTATATTAATTTACCCAGAATCAGTTTCGGTGAAAATTCAAATTTTAATGTCTCTTAATTCAGGCATTAGGCTGGGAAAATATTTTAGGACTAGTATATGGTAGAGAAGGGTCACATGCCCTATTAACCCTGAGCCGGTCCGTTCTGGATACCAGACTGAGCCTTCTATTGAGGTAATAGTTCCAATGCATTGCAACAGAAGTTGCAGCTTCATTCATGAGATCCAATATTTGTTAACAGAATAATAGCTACGCACATGGGAAGGACTGGCGCTAATTTGTTAACCGTTGGCAGGATCACGTTACTACGGAAAATGTGTTGTGTCCTCACTTAGGAAAAAACAATTCTCGTATTTTGAAGGGAGTAAAAATTTACAGACGACAGGAAATCCAACGTGCTGATCAGGTCTGTCGTAATGTTTGATTTTTTCTACTGTAACGGTTTTTGTGTGATATGACATTTTATATTCCCAGATTCCATGTGCCAAAGGTTTTTATTTATTTATTTTGTTTTGTTTGGTTTTGTATTTTTTTTGTTCGCAGCATTGTTGCTCGACTCTGCGACGATGTTTTCTATGCGAATGTACCTACCAAGGTCGGAGTAGACATAAAGACGAAGGAGTACGAATTGGATGGATCCTTGATTCGAGTTTTCCTGTGGGATACCGCAGGACAGGAGCGATTTAGATGCCTGACCCCATCGTTTTACCTTGGAGCTCAGGGTTTGAGAAATTTGTGCTATTAACATTAAAAATTACCGTCTTTAGCAAGAATTATTTGGTCACGAATGATCATCGCAAATAATTAAAATGAATATATTCTGATTAGGTGTAGCATTCGTCTATGATGTCACATCACCGGGGTCTTTCGAAAAGTTGAACCATTAGCTACAAGAATATACCGCACTTTCCTTCCATCCCTCTGCTGCCAAAATTCTGGTGGCAAATAAAATAGATAAGGTACGTAGACTTTTCCTTTCCAGTGTGCCTTTTTCCTCCGAAAAAGACGAAGCGTCGCCGATGCCACCACTGCTAACGTGCTTTCGAACTCTTTTATTTTCGAATTGCGTTTTCAGAGCCTATGAATTTATTTTTTCTGAATCAGTAAGTCTTGCTTTAGTGTTCATTACCCTGAAATTACTTCTAATGGATTTAATTATACAAATGCTGCGATATAGTAAATTTGCTTAAGCTCCAAAAATGTAATGTTAGAGTTTTAGAATCTTTTTAGAATTCAAGTCTCGTAGTGAAGTCGATTAAGCTTATTCATGTTGTTGTTTTCCTATATCGGCAAGCTGTACTAGGATTCGTGATTTGCATGCAGAGGTAAACTAATATTGTTGTAGACTTAATTAATTTTCTGATTTACTACATCCGACAAATTTCTGTGATATTTCAGTTTGAAATTCTATATTCATTTTTTCTATACTCGAGTTTCTTTAACAAATTCCAAATAACAAAGTTAGATATCCGTTGATATTTCAACCAGTACCTTGTATACATTGTTAAGTTCGGCTGCAATTGATTGAACATTGCTTTTTTGAGGAGTGTATAAATTAAATATCGTATTACAAACCACTTCAATGTAGGGCGAACATCTATCATGTCAACTTATTACCAACATTTCTGAAGTTATATTGCTTTAAGATTCCAACAGTGACAATTTATAGTCATTAGAACATGTACATCATTTACTTCAATTACTCATCAGAATTACTATAGTTACTTATATATTCATGCTTTGTTCAAAAGATAATACAAGAGATCACGTGGATAAAGTCACTGGAGTTCCAGATAACTAATATTTATCACTACTCCGCGTTCATTTTTATTATTTATTAATATGAATTAATGGAGTCATGTCCTGCAGAAGTTCAGTTGAAACACATCGACATCATTTTTGCGAAGTCGACAGAGTTCACTTGATCTAGTCGGTACAACTTAATTATTCAACATTCCTCCACTCCACATCATCTTCGTACTAGAATGCATATGTTATCATGTGTTGTAGTGCGAAATATATTATTATTACTATTCATCTCGTAGTGTTGACGGGTGGAGACAATCTTTCAGGTGCAACGCATGTAGACTATACGCATGATACATATGTGATAGTAATCTTATTATTATTATTACTCATCCTCCCGATGCAGATGTGGTGTGGGACAGTGCATGTAAACAATGCATACTCGCACAGTGAACCACTGTATCCCTTTGTTATATAAGCGCGGGAAGGGGGATTGTCATTGTACATGATGACCTTCGCCTCCCTTCAACGGTCGCCTCCCTCGGTCGACAACAGGGGTTTGCCCCGCGAGCTCAGCCCGCAGCCCGCCCGCGGCCCGCCCGAGCCCGTCGGGTTTGGGTTGGGCTTGGGCCCAAAATATTTAGAGGCGGGCGGGCTGTGGGGCCCGTATGAG
>WJFA01002852.1:0-14524 GCA_009870155.1 Pseudobourletiella spinata | reverse complement strand
GTTGGAGAAAGTTGGAGAAAACTTGTACAAATTTCCCTGTCGGATATGCGCAACAGTATTTATTCAAATATTTCTTGCTCACATGTTATTCAATTGATTTTACAGACGGACTATCATTTCGACTTTACAGAATGTGATGCAAATCGAGGAAGGTGAGGATTTACATTGAAATGACTGTAATAAAGTTTTTTTTTGCATTCCATAATCCACCAAAAGTTTCTGCATTACAATTGCGGGCGGACAAGACAAAACGGAAGAATGAATTACGTTTTCTTTTTCATAGGTGGAGAGTGGCCATTCCGAAGCCAGGCTCAGGCTGTGAAAATATCGCGCCCAGCATCCCACCAAAGAGACTGACCGATTGCGGTACGAGCCTAATAAGCGTCTGGGTCCATCCAGTTGCCATCCAGTAGTGTCACCACTATATGCCTCGCTCTCATCCGCACTGTGAAGCATGGAGAGAAACTGTATTCAATTCTATATTTCAGATCAATCATGCGAAGCTGGTCAGTTTCTAAATCTGACGACGCTAAAGTGTGAAAAATGCGAGGCGGGAACGTACTCTTTGGGCGGCGGGCTGCGGTTCGAGGAGTGGGAGCCACTGCCGTCAGGTTTCAAGCCGGAAGTAGAAAAATTTCAGAGTATATTCTCCCCGATCGGCCGGCAGCGGGAGAATGTGAACTGCAGCAGGTGATTTTCCCGTACTAATACTGACAAGTAACAACTAACTGAAAATCCGTTAAAAAACAAAAAAAATTAACAAGCAAGTTGATTTCAGATGGGGTTGGAGAGGACGGAAGGATGTACTGCTGAGCCTAGGGGGGCCCTGCGTCGCTACGCTGACGTACAGTGCTCAACTGGTGAAGGCGGGAAGTTTGAAATTTACCTACCAGTACTCTGATGACAGTGTGCTCTTCCAGTTTCAAGTAAAATTCCTCTTAATAATCACAATAATAATAAAAATTATGAGGGATTCTCATTCAGTGAAAATCTAAGGAGCGTGTCTTTCAATCCAAAAGTTTTGCTACATCTTTTGAATAATTTAATTTTAATAAAAAAAATTTAAATTTGTGAAGGCCAATAGCGATAGTTGCGAGCGTTTGCGGGAGGCTGAGGCGAGCACGTGGCCACCGCTAACGGGAGAAGGAATATGGCGAACGGAGGAAATACCTTTGAGAACTGGACTGAATATTTTCCAGTGGAAAACCATGGGGATGGATTCCCATGGACCCAAGCCCGTCTTAATCAAGAAGATAGAGATTGACGGTGTGTAAAAATAAAACAACTTTATAATTTAACAAAATACAAAATAACTTTGACCGTGTGCTGCTAAAATTGGTACGAGAATCATAATGGATTGATTTGTTCAAGGTGTCGGTTATACGTCCTCCTGTCATCCTTGCCCGCCGGGTACATTTTCCAGCAAACTCGCCGCCAACAGCTGTTCCCAGTGTCCCAAAAATAGTTACTCGGCCCACAAGTCCACCTTTTGTTCCCCTTGTCGAACGAGTGTGGAGTATGCGGAAGTGGGATCATCAAATTGTACTGCTCGTCCCGCTTGTCATTCCTCGGACTATTACCAAGTTCATACTCCGTGCAATAGGGATAATCAGGTGAGCGACGGTGGGAGTTGAAACATTTTTTTGTGTGCAGTGTTATAATATATTATATAGTGTATATAATATTTAATAATTTAGCAATATATATCATCAGAAATAAATTGATTTCACAAAATGTATTTATACTTGTATAACAGACGCGGGTGGTGTATGAGTGGGTGAGCCCGAAAATCTGCCTCGAGGACCTTCCGAATTCAGTTCAGCTGCCTCCTCCAGGACCCTTGAAAGAGTGCCCACCGTGCAATCCGGGGACGGAGTACAAGGACGGGAGTTGTCAGGCCTGTCCGCCCAACCATTTTTCCGATGGGGTCACCCCGTGCTCGGTGTGCGCCGCTGAAACCGTGGCTGATACAGGTTGGTTGGTCGGTGCGAGTGAAGCATAGCGGAAGTTTCAACGGTTTTCATTTTGACTATTCCATTTCATTGTACTCATCAGGTCACTTTCTCTCTCAGTGGTACTCCTGGCCCGAGAATGTGCACAGTACTTGCATCAGCCCTGAAAGTAAGTCTGCTTGGAAATTGTGGTGGGATTGGAAATCAAATTTTTAAAACTTTCTGATTCCATTCATAATAGACAATGGATGCAATCAAGCACCGGCGTGGCAGCTCAGCGGCAACTCCGTAACAAGCGGTAAGGGCCACGCGGAATGGGTGTACCTTGTGATGACGCTGACCGTGAATGGGTTCCGTGGCAGAGGGGGCATCGTCAACGGGGAGCTGCTGGAAGTCGGTCGACTGAGTTTCTCCTTTGAGATGCACTGCTTGCATGACTGTGAGCTGATACTTATGCAGGTGCGTGGATCAAGTAGAAAATATTTTAAAATAATAATGGGCCGTGCGTGTGTGTTGTGTGTGTGTGTAAATGGATCGTCTAAGAACGTTTTCCTTCAGGGCACAACCAGTAAGAACGCCTCGGTCATCCAACGTTGGATCGGCACCCAACACCGCCAAGAGTTCACCCACACCGTCGTCCGCAATGACACCTACAACTTCAGCTGGGCCTTCCAGAAGGTGACGTGGGACTCAGGGACGGGGGATGGGACGCTTCGAGATGCTGTGAACGAGTCCCCACTGTGGGCCAACAAAGGACCCACGGACGCGGAAAACTTTGTGCGGATCTTCACCATCAACGTGACGAACACGGTGGATGGGGGGGCCAAATCTTGCATACCCTGTCGTGATGGACTCCTATATTCCATGACGAACGGCCAGGGCTCTTGCATTACCTGCATGCCTGGCCACTACCGGGTCAAAGTCAGGTATATATATATTGCAGAAGTGACACAATTTCCACATAAATTCTCACTTGCTTTTATTATTTTTTTGTGTGAAAGTGACGCGAAAAGCAACAGCTCTCGAGGGTCCTCCTCAGAGTTATCCACCGTTTGTAAACCATGCCCCGTGGGCACAGTTACTATGGATCCCTTTGCTAGCAATTCAAACGCTTGCCGCCCCTGTGGATCGGGTCTCATTAGTAAGAATGGGCTAACCTGCACCACAGACTGCCTCGTCAAGCTAGGTCATCACACATACGATTTACGCAGTCTCCGCGGGTGAGTCGTGGCATGGGTTGGATAAAACAATAGAAAATACTCGTAAAAATACAAGTTGACATGATTATTATTATTATGTAAATATCAATTTGCGTGGTGTGGTGTGCAGGTTCCATGTGATTCGTGGGAATAGTTTATTCACGGCGAGTGGAACGCAGTACTACCGCGTCTTCAACATAAGTTTCTGCATGGATGACAACGCTCAGTGCTACAAGAACGTGTCCCTGCAACACGGTTACGAGAATCAGAATACGAAAGTAGAGGCCCTTATATGTCAGAGTACAGTTTTCCCACCGGCGGTGTCCTCCACCCTGGAATCAGACTCCTATGGGACTCCGGGATTTGGGGGATTCACTGCCAAGCCTCTGTCCACACATGCGTCTTCCCTTGGGGACCATCTCGTGGGGATCAGCCATACCCCTTCTATTGCCGGCGAGCCCATAGTTGAGGAAGAGTTGAAGAAGGACTTGAGCGACCCATCCCAGTTCCACTTTTTCTACTCTACACCTGAGTAACGAAGATAACTAAAATATTGATTAAAAATTTATTATTTTATTTATTCTTTAAAATTTAGTGCAACAACCATGGTTTCCCAGGTTGTGCCCACGTGGGTTAAAGATGATTAAGCATATGACTTTTTTAATTTTTTGCAGACCCACCGTTGCCTGTCCCAATGGCCGGAGAACAAAGATAACATTTAAATGCCGGCTGCCATCACAGGAGGGATGGAGCTCAGGTCGCGGTAGGGATAGCCGGAGTCTTCAGAATGACATTCGCACCCCCGATAAATGTCCAGATGGGACTTGTGATGGGTGCAATTTTCAATTCATTTGGGAAACACAGTATGCGTGCCACTTGTGCACGGAAGGAGAGCTGAAGTAAGTTTTGGCGGTGTGGAAAATTCAAATTAGTTGGTGAAGTCTCGTGGAATAATGTGATGTGTGTGTGTTTGTGTACGGTGTGGACTGAAATTAAGTGGTAAATCTAATTTATAGGATCGTTCGAGGAGAATGCAAGGATGGCCAGCAGGAAATTCATTACCTGCCATCGGAGTTTTCCCAGTGCCTGTTACGACACAACGCATCGTGGCCCACGTCCCAGCCATGCAAAAATCATTTGCCAGTGGCAATTGAGGTACATATAAGTTCACAACCTAAATTATAGTATAGTATACAAGGATAAAGAATGGAATGTGTGTGTAAGATGGTGATTCAAACAGAAATTCACTTTTATACTACATTGCAGATTGCCGTTCAAGTTACAGTAGGTCTCACTGTCCTACTCTCCGTGACGCTAGTCTGTTTCTGGCGCCGACATCGTAATTTGGAGTACAAGTACATGAAACTCGTGGCCTCCGGCACGAGTTCATCATCATCATCAAGTGCGCAGCATGGTGAGGATCATGGTTGTGACAGGGGAATGCTACCAGTTGCCGAAAGCTGCGCCCTCGACCCGGAGGATGGAGATGAGGAGGACGATGATCATTATGGTCGTGCAGGTAAATTTTAGGGATGCTGCGAGGGATTGTATTTTGTATTACCGGCAGCGTCATTCCCTAGGGAACAATATTCCGATGATGATATTCTCGCTGTGGAGATAGTCTCGTCAGAATAATCCCGTTGCTGTTAGCAATCTCATTAGCTTTTAGTTCTAAAATTTCGCTAATCGTCATTTTTCCCGCTGTATAGATTCAGGAAGTGCTGATCTTGCCGGTCAAATTAAGGAAGTCAGTTTCTACTCGGATAGTGCTCTAAAAACATTGGCGTCAAAATTTTCCATACTAAATAGGTTGAAGACATTTGCACGAAAGGTAATAATAATGTGTATTTTTTCGTATTTAGAGAATTTCTTGTTTCGAGAAAACTGGTACAAATTCCGCGGCTATGATGGCTATTAAATTAGTGGCTCTTATGATTACAGGGGGAAATCGGAAGCAACCTCGAAATTATGAACCTGACTGACAAAGAGGCTCTTTCGTAAAACATGTCCTATTTTTCATCTGCAATGTTTCTCAATATTTACTCGGGTTCTCTTCTTCCCTGGAGTTAATACTGAAAGTCTGGCTTATTTATTATTTTTATATGTATTACACATACATATACATTATTTACTATTTTTTTGTTTCTGAGCCAATGCGTCCCCTCTTCAAGCTAGAAAAAAATCTTGCATTTGCCGATAAATTTGATGTGCGACAGTTTCACTGATTCTAAATTCATATCTGGACTGATATTTTCCAATGTCTGCCTCACCGATGATGAACTGATGGAGAAACAGTCGGATCTGAAGGACTGTGCATCTCTCAAATTAGGCAGCTTAATTCTGAGTCACACCAGGACTTGAGTACATAGCATTGCTAAGCCCGAGGTCACTCCACAAAGGTCTTTGTACTCGAGAAAAGTTGATCGAAAGTGCGCACACAGACGTCTGCTACGCACAGTGTATTATCAAGAAGCACGAGCTTATGAATTGAAATACTTACTCGGCTGTCCCAAAGTTTTATAATTATAGTTTTCCGGTCTGTGACCATGGATTCAATGTGTAGACTAATATTGGAGCGCTTACGCGGGGGCAATTGAAACATATTATGAGCTCACTGCAATTTTGCTAATTCTGGTTTCCAAGACAATGTTCAATTATAGCTTGTTTTAGCTATTGTGAGGTTCAGTTGCTCCGGTTCGAAGTAGTTTCCCTGTGCCGGTGCTGCTACTGTAAATGTAAACGTCTGTATGAATCAATCGTCTGTATTTCATTTATTTTAAATAATAATTACAAGCTCCCTCCTGGGACTCACAATGCAATGCCTAAAACGAATTGATAATGGTGCAGATTTGTAGATGTCGCAAATTATATATTCGCCTTGTTGTTAATCAAATGCATAAAAAACCGTACCTCTGATCAGGTCTTGGCGCGACCCTATATACCTAGGCGTAATTGTTCATTATTAGACCTTAATCTAGAAATTACGAATGATACGTTGTACACCTGATGATGGTAGCCGTTACTGGGTACAAAAATCAATATTATTGTTACCAACTTTATTCCACAAAATTGTAAACTGTATACTTAAAATAAAAGACTTGAGACGTCAAAGGAAAGGATTTAATAAAAATAAATCCGGGAGGATCTCCAAACGCAAACCTACAGTTCGGGTGCCCACAGTTTAAACGTTCGGTCAAACGATGATGTTGCAATGTACTGGCCGTCACTGGATATGTCAACACTCATGACCCGGCCATCATGACCCTTCAGCGTCTTCAGTGGTTGCCACGTGGAGCTCAACCACAACTAAAAGTGGAAAAAGAGAGAAAAAAATTGTTGGGGTGAGTACTGCGGTAATTTGACAAGGAAAGTTGAGGAGTTTCTACAAAATCTCTATGTAACCTTGGCAGTGTTGTCATATGATGACGTTGCAGTAAAACTCCCTTCTCCCGGTTGGAACTTGACACCTGATACGAGGTTCGTGTGAGCTGGGATAGTATAAATACAAGACCGCTGCCGCACATCCCATACTTTGCATGAGTTGTCCTCACTGGCGGTGACGAGCTGATAGCTGCATACGGACATTTATCAAGCAATATTTTTTTATAGTAATAATGCAGATCTACAGAAAGATAGCATGGGATAACTTACCCATTCGGAGAAAAGTCGATTCCTAGGACAGATTTCAGATGACCCTCGAGAAACATGATGCACCTTCCGGTTCTGAGGTCCCACACACGACCAAAGGAATCCATGCCGCTACAGAAACAACAATAATAATAATTATTACAATTAGTAAATTATCTCAAATGCACCGAAATAATTATTTAAAGCAACAGTTTACCCCGTGGCTGCCAAGGATCCATCCGATTGAAATGCAATACAATACACTGGTTTGCTATGACCTTCCTGATGCAGCACCTCCTCCTGCTGTTCCAAATCCCACAATCTCCAGGAGCAATCAAAACAGCAGGTGGCAAGAAATCGACCAGATGGGTGGTAAGCCAATCTTGAAACTCGAGCTGTATGACCTGGTACGTCAGCAACTGGATCCTCGCTGGAAGTCAAACAGAAAGGATACAGTTGATGCATTATGATATTAATAATAATAATATTAGTAATCAATGCTCCCGATCCAGCTTGATAGCTTACTCAAGTAAATTCCATAGTTTGACAGATCCATCCGCGCCGCATGAAGCTAAGCAGCAAGATTTTTCGTCCAACGTTATAGTTGCCTCCGGATGAAACACAACTGCCCCGACATTGTTTGCATGTCCCTTCAGGGTTCGAATGTGCTCCAAGTTTGGGCAGGTCCACAACTTGATTAGTCCACTCCTGCGAGAAAAATTCGAATTTAGCCATCTGATGCAGGGACTCTTGAGCCATTTGAATAATTCGCTCGGCATAAGTCACAACGTGTAGAAGTCGCATACCAAGAGCAGGTTGCCAACATTTTCGAATTCGGGCTGAACTGGATGCATGGGATCGGCCTAGTATCACCAACTTGACTCGAGGAAATTGTAACCGCCTGAAGCCTCTTTTGCAGTTCCTGCCTCTTGGCGGTTTTAATATTATCAGGAACGGTTCGCAGCCTTCTCGCCTCCTCCAAACGCTCTTTTGCCCTCGGCAGAGAGTATTCTACAAAAAACAAGTACTTGAATAGTAATGATAAAAAAATCCATGATGTTGCCCCAACCAAAGTTTCAGCTCAAATACTTACCAACCATCCATTTTCTAGCAATCCGCAATGACTCCGGCCCTTCGTGATACCAGGTGACGTCTTGCTCCTTCTCTTTTGGTTTTTCTGCCTCTAATTTTTCTCTTTGTAAAAGAGCTTGAGTCCCAACCCTACAATAGGACGAATCACATTGTAGTTAAAATACATTATGGTCTGACGCCTGGCGTTCATGTCTCTGAGGAGGCCACTTCTGTTAATACGTCAAAATTAGAAAAATGGAAAAAAATCAAAAATGGGATTTTACCTGGACAAAACTTCCTTTAAACGTTGTCGACGATCGGCTGGGCCTTCACCAAAATAACATATTGGTTCACCAACTGTACGCAAATCTTTTTTAACCTCGTTATCATCTGTACTTACATTCATCAATCTCACTCTCTTTTTACGCTCAAGTTCATCTTGCACTGCTCTTTTTTCTTTACTGAGCGTATCTTCAATTTTCATGTAATCTGCAAGAAAGAATCATATCACAAATTTAATGCCACATTAAGTTATACGGAGTAAAACTCCAACTCACAGCAATATCGCAGCGACTGTCTATCAAGTGTACGACTTATTCCCGCAAGAGTGCAAGCAAAGGGACTGTTCATTTCGTTGTCCATAATTTTCAAGAATTTCTCCAGCAGGTCGAAAGCAACTACAGCGAAAACCGACACCGAATGACAGCTACTACGAACAGAGAACCGCTTATTGCTGTAACACAAACTGAAGCAAATAAATTATCTGAATAGAAAAGATGAGTCTAGTATAGACTATAGAAGAGGTTGCGATTGCGAGTTGAGGGACTTTACGGCTACAAAAGTTTGTTTGACAACCACTCCGCCTTGTTTGGATTCGTAGAAAAGTGTTTGAACGTAACAATAACAATATAGATTCATTTTATTACCGTGAGAAATATTGATGTTGCCAGCTTTAATCGCAGTTTGTATAGCTGCCGAGTCTTCCAACCCGGGTGGTGGTGGTGGTGGCAAGGTGTCCATTCTCATGCTCGTATCCATTTCACTTGAATGTGAGTTAGGGAGCCTTAGAGCGAAACGAGGTACTTAGCTCCAAACAGTGGATAAAATATCTCTTCATAAAATGCTGAGCTTGACAAATTAAACGTAGAACTTTAAATAGACATTGGGTTTCAGACGCCGTTATTGACTGTCCGTACAAGCTTGGATGGACGATCTCTGTGATAATCGAGAACTTTGAGCCAAAGATTGAAACCGCTCCAAAATCATGTGGTTTCCTCCACTCCAGTTTACAAATTTCCGCCTGCTATACGTTCCGATGGCTCCAGCTTGAACACTTGGACGGCATCTACAGGACGTTTTGCTTGATGGTCTCGTAAATTTATCGCAAGCGGTTCTTTTAGGATGAGGAAATAAATATGAAATTTTACAGTTCGAAGTTCACGGTAGGGATCCAGTTTGTAGGGAACTCTGACTGAGACTGAAACCTTGTGTACTATTTTGTAGGCCTTCCACGGAACCCTTGGTTTTACCGGTAGGACTTGCAAGTGATGTTGATTTTTTGAGGTTACGGGAACAATTCTACATTAGACGACATTTCTGTTATATCAAGTGTTGTATTCGCGTGGGAAAATGTTTTTGACCAATATTCTACTGAAGAAGGTCAAGTCAAAGTAAGTAAAAATTTAGTACATAAAGAAGACGCAAGGAATTTAATGTCATCAATTAATGAATTATTATCATTATTATTAGCATAATGTAATTAATTTAATTTATTTATTTGCACAGGAGCATCCTTGTGCTTTGTGAAAGCGTCGTCAGTGGTCATCGACTGTATCTTCCCCGGGAAAGATTGGCAGACAAATTAGAATTCATATACTTCGATCCGTTCGGTACGTTCATTCGTGACGCTTGCGAAAAAGTTGTGAAATGTGCTCCGTGAAGTTTTGACTTTACTAAAAGTGCTTTTATTGTTTCAGTGCGGAGCGAAGTTGTCTACAAAGAAATAAAGAAGCTGAAAGGAATTAAAGAGAAATAACAGAGTTGCACACATGGCTAGTCAAAAATCTGAGAGCCCATCTCCGCGTGGGGTCAATTTAACGGGGTCCGCCAGGGTCCTGAATGATCTAGTTGTAAGCTATCATAACGTAGTACAGAAGTGGAAATCTTGCATCATCGACGGTATCCGAGCAATACAAGCCATTCAAGATAGTAGGTATGAATTGACATTGAACTGTATAGTACAAGTTTGACTTCACTCCGGCTCATTCGCATGATTCTTTATTGTGCAGAGGTCGTGTTGAAACGGTGGAAAAGAATTGTGTGAGACTGGGAGAGCTGGTTGAATTGATGGTTCGTCCTTCCGCCGTAATTGTCACATTGAATTCAGTTGGTTCTATTCCTAATCTTGGACTTGGATTATTTGATTTTAGAAATCCCACGTTTCGGAAATGAGGGATTATCAACGGAAGTTGTCTAATTTGCATTTACTGAATAAAGACAAAGCGTCCCCGTGTTATTCGTGGACTTATCAGAATATTGGTAATTGCGCTTGTGAAGGGAATATGTTTGAGTCACGGACTCTGTATACTGTACAATTTTTATGGTTTACCCTCTCCTGTTTTCATAGCTGAAGCAGTCCTGCAAGTCACTAACGCATACGAAGTTGAAACTGATTTTCGTGACAAGCTTATACCGTCGCTGCAGTCAAGAACGGAGAAGCAGCTGGATGTCATCGCCGTACTGTGGCTTCACTGTGGTCAAGCCAACAGTCGTATTGAGGCAACGTTAGAGGCTATAGTAAGAGAATGTATGCTAAAAATATAGCAAGCGTAGAAACCGATGATTTTTTTCATGTAAATTTTCACGCATGAAAATGTGGATGTTGATGATGCATATTTTCTGCAAGATTTAATAAATGAATGATATGGACCTTAAACAATGTTACTCCTTATACTCTCACTATTATGGACACTACTATTGCACACTACTTTATCCAAAGTAGTCATCTCAAATTACAATATGCAAGTCAAGAAAAATGTGATACGATAATACTAATTTATTTATTTACGATTCATTAATTAAAAATATTAATAGTAGTGACTTTAACTCTAACGAAAAGGAGCAGCCTGTATGTGGAATAGGGAGTTAGTTTCATTGTGAGACCGTATTCATTAAACGGCGTACAATTTGTAAACTTACACAAGTCTACACTGTATAAGATTCTATCCCGACTCACCGTGCAAAAAAAAGTGAAAGGAGCTGAATGATCGTGCAAAAAACACGGCGACTGGGGGAACGATTGCAAGCTTCCCCTCACGGTCGCGGGGGAATATGGCCACAAAAGTGGGAGCAATCGGCGCCTGCCAAAATAAAAGCCTTTAATTGCACAAGGCTACGTGTAATGTCCAAGTCCCTTATCATTATAGCTTGCATACGTACTTGCATCAAGTGAAACTACAGCGAAGAAAATAACTTCGAAGAGGACTTAACAACAACAACAACATCGGACGCAACACGCAACAGAAGCACTGAAACTTCCCTTCCCTTTTCTTACTTCACAATAGCATTGACCACGAAAATAATTAATCCTCCTTGCAGAACCAAAATCATGGCCTGGCTATCATGACGACAAAAGTCCAGGAACTGAAGATTCCTATACAACATCTTTTCTCTGTTTTGACACCATTCATTTGAGCATCACAAATGATCAGCATTATTGCCACCCCCGACCCCAACCTCAGTCTGTATCATAAAATGACTATTTTCTGCTTCGTTTATCTCTGAATGATTCCCGACACACCTCATTCATGGGTAGAATGGAACCGTCGAAATGTTTGGCGCACTCATACTACTTATTGACATTTTTAAAAAGCTATTTTTAAAAAAGATATTTAAAAAATATTGAAAAAACATTAAAAAACAGATATTTAAAAAATATTGAAAAAACATTAAAAAACAGATATTTAAAAAATATTGAAACAATATTTTAGAAAAAAATTTTTAACCAATATTTAAAAAAAGATATTTAACAAATATTGAAAAAATATTAAAAAACAGATATTTAAAAAATCTCGAAAAAGGATTTTCGAAAAATATTTTTAACTAATATTTAAAAAAAGATATTCAACAAATATTTTAAAAAAATATTTAACAAATATTTTAAAAAAATATTTAACAAATATTTAAAAAAATATTTTTAAAAAAATATTTAACAAATATTTAAAAAAATATTTTTAAAAAGATATGCTTAATAGCCTGCACAACGAAATATGATGATGGGGCAACGGGGAAAAATTGGGGAGGAAAAAATTGAGTTCAGTTAATCTGCCGCTATAAAGGAGTGTCCTACCATGTTTGTCAGTTTGTGCTGTAACAACTAACATACGCATATGTTAATGTACAGCATAGCCTTATATGCCTGATGATCTTATGCTTGAGCATAAATTATTCCCTTATGGTAATTATTATACATTTTTCCTCCGGGGCGGTGTCATGTCATCAGTATTGGAGACAGGTGTGTGTGTGTGTGTGTGCTCGTAGAAGGAATACCCTTCTCGCATATGACCGAGGCCGACTACAATTCGAGAATTGCAAAAAGCAACAACAACACAGACGAAGTAATAGTACTGACAGGAGTGCGTATATAATGTGGTCCCTGCCGGCTCACATTTTTTTCACTGGCTTTGTTTTGACTATTTACGGTGGTGAAATTCAGAGTCGCCGTCGTCGTCTCATGCGTTTTTTTGCTCGTTCGTGGGGGTCTTATCTTTTGCCTTTGCATATAAACAGAATACATGGGAAACTAACGTTACGCTCACACCGTTGTGTTTCATTGAGCCATTCCCCATTTCGTTTTTGAATGGCCCTCTATAGTCACAGGTAGACCCTGATGCTGTTGTTACGAGGATGAACGCGTACTGAGAGTGAGTTTCGCACCTCTACTGTGTTCCCTTTTTATTATGTATATCCTACCCTTGCCTTTTTCCATATGTATACTCCCGTACACCTACGTCGTACTCAAACAACTTATAGTAGTAATAGTAATAATAATAATAAACGAGGGTGATGCTGACGGACTGTGGGGTACTGATGATAAGATCTTGAGAAACAGAAAAATAATCCACAAAGGCAATGACGATGATGATGTTGATGATGATGATGACACTGACAAGCTTATGTTGAAGAAGGCCGCAGCCTTTCAGCCGTACAGGAGAGTACATATGGCCCACATCAGAGAGTAATAGATAATGCTTGCAGAGAGAAGGAACAAGGAGCAAGTAATGTTGGTGAGTTATTGTGGACTTTTTTAAAGTTGAATATCTTACAGGGAAAATCGGCTTGACGTGTGGCGTCATTCAAAGTGATCCCCTAATAGCAGATTCCTGCCGTAGTTTAACGAAAATATTATTCTAATCTGAAGCAGCGTGTTCGACTCACATGGCCGATTGCAGAGCAAGGGGCCGCTTGAGGAACGGGTTGGGATTACGCGACGGCCGAACAAAGGGCCATTAGGATTTGAAGTATATAATTTGTTTGAGTTCCAGTCCAGGCCTCATAATGGCGGTGCTTTTAGAATTTGTGCAAAACAGCATCTGGCATTCCTTCTCTGCCTTGACGGACGAAGATGGACTCACCGCACCGAAATCCCGCCTCAAAGTAAACCCGAGTTTTAATTTTTTAGCGTCCTAATTTTTGGTAACCATTTTGAAAAAAACACGTAAAATTACTTGGAAGAAATTTGCATTTTAAATGCATTCTGTACGCATTTAAAACTATGAATGCAATAAACAGATCTCAGAGTTTACTATTAGGAGCGCTTCCGCACGGTTTTGCTCCGAGCGATGTTCATCGTTCTGTCACCGTTGTACTGTGCGGCTGTGCCTGTGCAGAGGACAAAAACGGGGACCAGAAACCAGAACCACTGTCATGTGCCTTATGATTAACTATATTCGCGGGTGATAACGCGATATCCCTCTCGAACATTCCCGCAAGTTTGCGTTTAGAGCTTAAATTTGTTTTGCCAATTTTAATCATGACCAAATGTCCACCCTCCGTGTGGAATTTGAAAACGAGCACACAAATGGGAGTGGTATTTTTTTCTGACTTTTGGTATTTTCGGTAGCCACGTCCCCACGATAATTATTAACATTTTCTTCTGGTGATGTGCAGGTGCTAGTTGCCAGCCTTGGCACAATATTGGACTGCCCAGGGGTGGACAAAGGACTGGAAGACTTCCGAGACGCATCAAGTCTAAACTTTGCCCAATTTGAGTTTTACCTTCAGCACGAGGTTTTTGCATCACTGACTGATTCTGCGAGTAGGAAGGAATTGGCTCCTCTGGAGAGAAGTATTGACGAGACCTGTTGGACTCTTACCAAGTCAAAGCTAACACAGGAGTCACTCAAGAAGGACCCACTTTTAGATGTTGATACTGGGTTTAAACTTTTCCGTATTTTTTGCCTCCTTGCGGACACTGTGCGCGACGAAGACGGCAATGCTCAGGTGAACCAGTGTCATACATGTGTCATCCTTGGATTATTTTCGACTGTAAATTATCGTTGATAATATTCTTACAATACGAGAAATGCAATCCGTGCTGTGTCTCTTTACTCTAGGTTCTCTTATGCTCGGAAGAAGCCGATCTGGTATTCACCAAGTTCTTGTCCGGTCTCAGCA
>WJFA01002851.1:0-14525 GCA_009870155.1 Pseudobourletiella spinata | reverse complement strand
TGGTACATTTGGAAGTGCTAAATGCGTTTTACCTTCATAGAAATGCAAAATATCAAATTTTTACAAAATGCATTTTTTGCATTTTCGAACTTTGAAAAATACATTTTCAGAAGTAGAAAAAACGCATTTTCGTGGTCGGGGAACGTTGATTAACGACGGAGAAGATCCTGACTGGAGTTATCTTTAGAAACTCAGGTAGAAGATATTATCTGAGAAATCCCTGTTAGATATTATAAAGGGATTAAATATCGATAGCATGTACGGGGTAGGAGGGTTCGGAATTCATATCATTTGATATCCAGGGGTAGGGTTATCTGATGCATCAATATACTAGCTATTTTCAAAATAGTTCTTGTTTGCCGCCAAATATCATCGGGAATTTTCGCCGAACTCGACGGCTTGAGCATATCGATATAGGGTGAAGGGGGGGGGTCTGTTGGGATATCACTGCACTGCATGTTATTGAGATAAGAGGGGGTTGAAAATGGCCAAAAATTGATATCGATGTTTACGGAAGGTCGCTAATCAAACTTACGGTGGGTAACAAAAAGTGGTTTAATGAAAGTACCAAAATCTCCCGAGACCGGATATTTTTACTGCGCAAATCAATTTCAGCACTAACAAGGGGACTTTTATGCATTAATATTCGTGGTCTAATGGACTTGTTCACGCATAATGGCAACCCCTAAATTTAGTGTAATTTTTGCGCAGACTATTAAAAAAAATTATTGTTTTGAGTTTATACTTTTAAATACAGTCGGGACGACCGAGCTTGGCACTTTGCTAATTTGCACAAACTGAATTTCCACCCCCTAAACAGCCAAGCTCGCTCAGCTCCACTGTACAGGCAAAAGTGGTTTACAGCGACAAATTAGCAAGCTAGTAACAGGCCGCGAGTGCCAGTGCCAAGCTCGGTCGTCCAAAATGTATGTTATCGTTTCGATGTTCGACATATCATCAAACACTGCGATAATCAATAATTATCGTTTGGATTATCCTTATCGTGTCAGCGCGAATAAGGTTAACATTAATTGTATTGTTTTCAACCAATTATCTATCTACCTCTCTATCGTTATCGTAAAAAATTACCGTATTTTCCCACACTGCTTAGCACACAAAGTGTCCTCAGCCCCAGTCATACAAAACGTTTCCGACCCAAACCAGTCAAAAATATTTCCCGTGCCGGGAATCGAACCCGGGCCTCCTGGGTGAGAGCCAGGTATCCTAGCCACTAGACCACACGGGAAACTATAATCGAGTGGCTGTCAGTTCTATACAAAGTTAAGCACAAGCAAAATGCAAAGCAGGACACAGCAATTAACTTCTCACACATGTGCCACTGGCATGTACTCTCCTGTTTCTGCTTCCAATTCGTCATTTTTTTCATTGGAATTCCAACAACTCTAGAAAAACAAGCATGTGGATTCCACCTGATCACGCGGCGAAAGGCACGGAGTTCAATGTAAGATAGGCAGGCTATTAAAACTCACTTAACCGCATGATAAAAGCACACGCTTCCCTCCGCAGGCAGCATGGAGCAGCCGCTCCAAAACCCCACGAGTTCCGTGGATATCTGCTACGACCGCCTAATCCTAGAAGGCCAACTGGATAACGGCCTTAAAGTCAAGGCGAGAGAGAGTCTGTGTATGTGTGTGTGTGTGCAGTTTACAAAATTCTGTTGCCCTAGCTCATGGCATGGCATGGCAGGGGATTTGAAGTTGAATAGCATGGATGGATATCACGTACGTATAAATACCTAAACTATAGTATAAACCCTGGGCGGCCAGGAGCTAGCGTCTAACATGATCACAAATCCCTGACTGAGTGAGCTAATCTGTGGCGATCATGATGACGGATTCGAGTTATGCTGGCTATCCATAGCAAATACTCACGGCTTATCCCCCACTGCCTGCCGGTCAGCCCGTGTGAATATCAATTAATTCATTTCATCCAACCCACCTTGCTGGACGCCGTGACTGACTGACTGACTGTGACTTGCGTGCGTTCTGACAGAGCCGTTGGACCTGTTAAAAGTTTTTACCGCATTCGCAGTTCACAATATTGCATAGACCTGAACGACCACTTCAGAGGACTCGCGATTGAGCTCGTATCGTACTGCTGAAAGTTGAGGATTTTACCTCCGTACAGATCTCCACGTTATTGCGAAGCCCATTGTCGTTGCACATCTCAAGACGGCATAGAGCCAGGTGAGTCATCCCACATATAAGATCGTTTCACAACGTTGAGCCAACGTATTCGTGGAGGATCTATATAAATCCCAATGAAAAGCTCTTGGACCATCCTGCAACGGTCCTAATAGCCTGTCAGCCTTGAGCGGCACGGGATGATCTGCTTCAACTGTTGGAGTATCACCTTGCATTAATTTTTTGACTGACAAAATTCTGTTTAGAAACTGCAGGACAAACCGGGGAAAATAAACATAGAAAGATTTCCAAATGACAGACTCAACTATTCAAGTATTTGTGGGACCTTATGTCCATGCCTTGAGCAGGCTCGACCCTTGTGTCATCGTTCCGGATGGAGCCATCGGTGTGGAGGATGGGAAGGTGAGAGGCAATTTATTATTAGTGTTGTAAAAAATTTAATAATTTAAATTGGTTCAAAATTGATGGGAAAATAAGAAAATTAATAAAGTTGCAAAGCAAAATAAAGTAAAACAGTTGCAATAATTCAGCAATTTTAGTTTAGCTCTGCAGGGTTTGAGAAATGTTTTCTTTTTTCAACAAATTTGTTGTTTTTTACTTCTAAAATGCCGTTTGTATTTGTTCGTATGTTTTCAGATAATTTTTGTTGATCGTGAGGAAAATCTTCAAGTTCTGAAGGACAAGTTTCCAAATGCGTCCATCAAAGTGGAACGACTTGCGGAAGGGTGAGGATTGACAGCTTGATTGGTTGAGAGAAACCTGTTGTTTGTAATACCGTACTTACTGCTCATGCGGCAAAGGAGTCTGGTTTTTTGTTATGATAATATTTTAAACGGAATTTTCAGGCAGCTTATTTTCCCGGGTTTCGTGGACACGCACATTCATGCCCCACAGTACTTGAATGCCGGCCTGGGTTTGGATCTCCCGCTCCTCCAATGGTTGGAAAAATATACATTTCCCGCCGAAGCCAAGTTCAAAGACATTGAATTTGCTCGGGATTGCTACGAAAAAGTCGTGGTAAGTTTTCAATGAGCGAATAAGCAATCAAAATAGCAACTAAATTCGTAAAATAAAACAACAGAATTTTCAGAAACAACAGATAGTCGGCACTACTTTGGTCCCGAATAATGTCAATGTTTGCGAATTTGCGAATATTTTTGAATTAACTTTTGCAGTTTATGCCGATCATTGCCCGCTAGTTTTGAATTAGCTGTTGTGGTTTGTGCCAGTTCTTTCACGCTAATTTTGAATTAGGTGTTGTAGTTTGTGCTAGTTCTTTCCCGCTATTTTTGAACTAGCTGTTGTAGTTTGTGGCAGTTCTTTCCCGCTATTTTTGAATTAACTGCTGAAGTTTTAACCAATCCTTGCCCGTTTTTTTAGAATTGTACTGTTGTGCAAACATAAAACTAGAAAGCTACGCAGCCTTTTACGGTTCGCACTTGTTGACATGAGTATTTTGCCTCTACGTCAAAAAAGCTTGCCAAAATAATTTGAACCAATCACAACTCGGTGTGCAGGAGCGAATAATTCGGAGCGGAACCACGACTGCCTCCTACCATGCCACGATTCATCGGGAAGCCTCCGAACTCCTCGCCGACATTGTTCATCGAGCCGGTCAACGAGCCTTCATCGGCAAAGTTTCTATGGATCGTCTCAGTCCGGATTTCTACGTGGAAACGACGGCCGGAGGACTGGCTGAAGCCGAGTCCTTTGTACAAAATGTTTTGAACAAAAATGTAAACAAACTTTTTCATGATTTCCCCTCAAATGCTGTGACATTACGTTCTATCACTGCCGTGTCATCACAAGTTGATTTTTGTTTAAACTTTCTGTAATTAGTATCCCCTAGTGAAGCCCAGTGTCACGCCCAGATTTGCCATCAGTTGCACACCCGAAATGCTCCTTGGATTGGCTCAAATTGCCAAAAAGTATGACGTTAATATCCAGGTAAGAAAAATGCACAGTTCACATGCACATAGTAGTACAAACTGCATAATAGTAAAGAAAATTTCGGAACGACCCTGGTAAATCTCCGCAGTTTCAAATAGATTTCCCCAATTCAAATCCAATCTTAAACATTTTTCACATCAAACTTTATTGAAATAGCTGCTCAAATGTTTCTAAATTTCCCTCCTTTTCAGAGTCACATGAACGAGAACAAGGACGAGATCAAATTTGCACTCGAACTCTTCCCGCAATGTGAAAACTACACGGACATCTACGGGAAGCACGAGCTGCTCGGCAGTAAAGTAAGTAGGAAACATTTCGGTTTTCTGGTTATTTTTTCTATTTTTTTCCATCGTTTTGCTCATTTAATTTTTAATTTAATTTTTAATGCATGATTCAATTTAATTTTTTACGAATAATTAATTAAATTTAATCACTTACTTTATTTTGTTTTTATTAAATAAAATGAAATTCAAAATTTAAATTTTTAATAATAATTACTTTTTATTTATAAAGAAGTAAATTAATTTAATTTTTTAATCATAGTTACATTTTATTTGTAAATAAAACATTCAATTTAATTGTTAAGAAATATTTCAATTTTATTTATTATAAAGAAATTATTTAATTTAATTTGTAAAAAATATTTAATTCATTTTTTAAATGAATTACTTAAGTAATTTTTTAAATAATATATAAAATTTATTTAGTAATAAATAATTTTATTTTCAGACAATAATGGCCCATTGTGTCCACATGCTCCCCGCCGAAGTCCAGCTGATGGCGACCACCGGGACGGCCATTGCCCACTGCCCCGCGTCCAACCTATTCCTGAACAGTGGTTTTAGCCCAATCAACCGATTCCAGGACAGCGGCGTCCGCGTCGGCCTCGGGACAGGTCAGTCTCAAATCCGTCTCCCACCGCAAAGCGCTCTCGTAGAAACTTTGAAAAAATTCAAATTTTCCCGCTTTTTTAATTTTTAAAAAACTTTTATCCACAGACGTGTCCGGTGGCTACAGCCCAAGCATACTAGAGGCCATTCGCTTCGCCATTGCCGCCAGTAAAACAATCCAAATGCAGGAAGACCCCAGCGGTTCCTACTCGGCTCTCACCTATAAAAATGCCCTTTACTTGGCAACGTTGGCCGGGGCTCAAGGTGTGTGTGTGTTTCTCCAATCATTTGATTTAGTACGTATTGGTATATACAGTTTCCATGGAAATCCATTTCGTTGATTGATTTGAAATCTTAATTCTCAGCCCTGGGCGTGGATGCGGAAACGGGGAATTTCCAAGTGGGGAAGTCCTTTGACGCCCTCCTCGTGGACTTGGCCACCAGCTCATCTCCCCTTCACCTTTTCCCCGGGGAGTCATTGGAGGAGCGGATTCAGAAATTCCTCATGCTCGGCGATGATCGGAATATAGTCAAAGTTTTTGTGGCCGGCAGAGATATTAAGAATAATAATAACATTAGCAATAGTAGTAGCAGTAAATATTGATTAGTATTTGTGACGTGACGCTCAGAGTTTTTGGTTTGAGAAATGTGTGTGGTTCACTCGCTGTTGTAATAATTCCTGAAAAGTTTGTGGTGTAGAAAATAAAAATAACACAACACTGTCAAAATGTTTCCAATCAACAAGTGGGGATATGGCGGAGGAGGTTTAGTTTTTGCCGGCGGTGCGGATCAGTGTGGGAAGTTTTGAGCGGGAGCTTCTCCATTATTTCCTCACTGGAGCTGAGGATGAAAATCATCTTGTTTTTGCCAGGGAGATGAATGAGAGAGATGAGATGGCGATGGTGATGATGATGAGGGACTTAAATATTTGAGATGGAGGAACGACCAGTTCTTGACCGGGAGTTGTTCGAAAGGGTTGGACCGAGATTTGCTCCTGCTGCTTATATAGGATAGAGCATGGCAAAACTAGCAATTCTCCTCATTTGCGTCTCCTTGGTCATCCCCTTTGTGTTTCCACAGGTACGGGACTGAGCATCAGTGTTGTTGCTTGCGTGCATATGTATTTTGTACGTAAATTTTGTGTGCTTGTGCATATATTTTGTACGTAAATTTGGTGTGTGTGTTTGTGCATATATTTTGTACGTGTATTTTTTGCGTGTTGTGTGTGCATTATTTGTGTGAGTTTGTGTGTGTGTGTGTGTGTGTTGCAATTTTGTGTGATCGCGTTGTTGTTTATTTACGGTTTTTTGTACGTGTGTTTTTTGCGAATGTGGGTTGTGTGCTTTTGGCATCTTTCGGTGTTTTAAAGATGAATATACATGTGGTGGTGGGTGCTGAAGAATGATATTGTATTACGCCGGGATTTATCAAATTTGTTCATCGCATCTCCCGCAGATATCTTTTGCCCGGGAATGGGTCCGAAGCAAGTACACATCAAACGACTCATCTGAATCATCAATGCAAGTCCCAAGCAAGGTCCGTCGCCTTATGGCCTCCCGCTTCAACTCCAAGGTGGGTGGGTTGACCTCAATCATTCAATCACTAACTCGCGCAATCAATTACTAACTCAATCAATCATTAACTTAATCACTAAATAAGGCAATTACTAACTCAGGCAGTCACTAACTTAGGCAATCGCTAAGTCAGGCAATCATTAACTTACGCAATCATGACTCAGACAATCACTAACTTACGGAATCATGACTCAGGCAATCACTAACTTACGCAGTCATTGGCTCAGGCAATCACTCACTCACTCAATCACCAACAAGAGCAATTTTTCACATGTCAAAGGCGCACTCCGCCGAAAACATACGGAGCGCTGCAGAGCTTTTGTCCACAAAGACTAAATCTCGCAAAGCAGTAGGCGCGCAAACTCAGATTTTACCACTCTGGAGGATCACAAAATCTCCGGTCAAAAGTTGCAAAGGGGGTTGTACGGGCAAACTGGAAAATCCCATGTTAAATCCCATAAGGATTTTCCAGTTTTGCATTTCGAGTGAGTTCTCCCAAAACACACATTGTGCCGTGCCTGATGGGGTCAAAATCTGTCACCACAACTTTTGCCTCAGAATGCCGTGAAAATTGTTAGAAAAATGTGAAACGTAGAGTTTCTTAACCATCAAATTGGATAATACATGCATACAACAACTGGGGTGGGATTTTCGCGGGTTTTTTCAAAAGTCACTCGAAATTGAAAACGGCGATTTTCTTATGGGATTTAACATTGGAATTTTCAGTTTGCACGTACTCCCACCTTTGCAAAGTTTCAAATCTCTCAAACCTTGTGAACTTCCAGAAGCGTGAAATCTGATTTTCCACACCTATGCTGCTTTGCGAGAGGTAGTATTTATGTGAAAACTCTTGGCGATCCGTACTGCCATGGTGCCGGCGCTGTGCACCATTGACAAAGTGAAAAATTATCCTAATTGAATTGTGAGTGATATATCGCTTATAGTATTATAATAATAGAAATAATAATAATCATCGTTAGTATATAAATTTAGACACTGCAATAATTCGTCTGTGAGGATTGAGACGGACGAGTGCAATCATCAAAGTTTTGAGACTCCTATAATCCACTCCCTAATTCCGCTAATTGAAACTCCTGTCATGTCCAATTCCACTAATGTACGTAATAATAATCCCTCAACTCACTGTATGCTCAACAGGTCTTCTTCCCGGGTATTATTGGACGGCTAAAGGGGAAAGTTGAGGATTTGGGAGGAGGAGGAGGAGCGGCACGTGGAGCGGAGTCCTACCACCACCACCACCGTCCGTCCGCCATTGAATACATGGGGATTGAGCGCTGGCTCCGCAATTGCGGGCTCACCTGGTTTGATCTGGACCGCAAAGGCTTTATCATTTTTTTCCTCCAGGAGAAATGTCAACCCATGTAGCATTATTATTACTATTATTATTATTGGTTCTTCCACTATGGTGGCTCCTACGGAATTTTTCTTTGTTTTTTGTTGGAAGAAAATGTAGCTAAAATATTGGGTGTTTGTACATATGCGGTGTAGCCGGGAATAAATCATCCATATATATGCATATGGATTTCCAATTGAGTGAATGTTCCAGTGAATGCATCATGCTTGTGTGTGCGACATCTGTGACTGAATTTAATTTTAGCGGGCTGTAGCAATCAGAGGAGATAGAAATTCTTCATCAGAGGAGACCTGACAAAATTGGAAACTCAAAATCAGAGATTTTATCTTTTTATTACTACTAATAATTCATAGCAGTAATACAGAAGAATGAGATCCACGGCGGTTGAGGATTTCTTTTTTCCTGTATTTTTTTCCCTGGGAGCTAAAAATTTCAAACTTTCTCCATTCTCAAGGGCGGCGGCTGGGGTAGGGATGGGCGCTGGAGGGGCCCTGTCCCTGCCCCTTCCCGCATGGGTTTCCCCATCGTTTCCGCCAACAGGAAGGACACGAGCGCACCGCTCACACTGATCCCCGCGAAGAAGAAGAATGGGATGGAGGGCCAGTCTGAAAAAGAAAGGAAAATAATGTGGGAATTTTTGATGATCATTGCATTGAATTAATTTTAAATAACTGTTAAACATTTCAGATTAATTTCAAATAGTTATTTTAAATGAAAAATGCAACCAAATTTTAAATAAAAAGCTTACATACATATTAAATTCAATTATAAAAATGAACTTCAGTACATTTTAAACTGGAATTTTAAATAGAAAGCATGAATGGATTTTAAATTGGAATTCAAACAAAAACTTGAATACAATTTTGAATTCGAATTTTAATTAGAAATTTAGAAAAATTTAAATTAGAAAAGCTGGAATAAATTTTAAAACAGAGGTTTAAATTAATTAACTTCTGTACATTTTAAATTGGAATTTTAAATAAAAAATTAAAATGTACTTTATATTGGAATTTTAAATAAAAAACTTCAGTGCTTTCTAAATTAGAATTTCAAATTACAAAATTGCATGCATTTTAAATTGGAATTTTAAATAAAAAAATTGCATGCATTTTAAATTGGAATTTTAAATAAAAAAATTGCATGCATTTTAAATTGGAATTTTAAATTAAAATGTTGCATGCATTTTAAATTAGATTTCAAATAAAAAATTTAAATGCATTTGAAATTAGAATTTTAAATAAAAAATTTAAATGCATTTGAAATTAGAATTTTAAATAAAAAATTTAAATGCATTTTAAATCGAAATTTTAAACTGAAATTCCCACTCACATGAGCCGAGGAAGGCGAGTTGAGGTGCGAGGATGCCGCCTATACTGGCGGCAATGCCACACAAGCCGGACCCCATGGACCGGCAGGACGTGGGGTATGACTCGCCGGTGAGCGTCCGAGCGCACCCGCGCACCACGGACACCCCAAACTTGCCCACGAGACACAAGCCCAGGAGGACCCTTGGGTAGGTGGCGAGCCCGGTGATAATATCCAAGAGGGCCAGCCCCACGAGGAACACCGCTGCCCACGTCATGAAGAAAGCCACGGACGTCCGCCGACCCAACCTGCAATCCACAAAAATCTATCACGTCCACCCCTCAGTCCCATAATTACTATTCCGATCAAATAAATTAATATTTTTAGGATAGAAATCTCATCACCGATTGCTCACTAGGAGCCCGGTGGGGTAGCCTACGGCATCCGTGACGCCCAGGAGGACGACATTCCAATACGGATCCCCCGCCATGTTCCGAATGTTGTAGCTGATGCCAAAGTAGGTCGTGGCCCAGCAGAACCAAATGTACATGAGGGAGAGGGAGGTGAGCCGGAGTTCGGGATTCCGGATTAAATCCATGTAGGACATCCGGACGGGCCGGACGTTACAATTTTCATCCGCATAATTAGCCGCCGGCCCGCCTTGACTCTTCATCTCCCGCTCTGTCACCCGTTCCAGCTGGGCGAGGCTGATGCAGTTGGGATCCCGCCCGTTCATCCGGGCCATCCTCTGAATCACTGCGTAGGCTTCCGGACCTCGACGTTTCCGCATGAGCCATCTTGGACTCTCGGGAACGAATCTGAAGGGAAAATAAGTTCAGAAAATCAAAATCTGAATAGAAATTTGATTGAGAAAGTAAAAATCCGAATAAAAAATTAAATGCTCAAATAATAATTTGAATAAAAAATTAATTAAGTTAAATTTCGAATGAAAAATTAATTACGTAAAAATTCGAATACAAAATTAGATGTTAAAATGAGAATGTAAATAAAAAGTTAATTGATAAAGTAAAAATGCGAATAAAAAATTAAATAATAAAATGAGAATGTGAATAAAAAATTAAATCATAAAATGAGAATGTGAATAAAAAATTAAATAATAAAATGAGAGTGTGAATAAAAAATCAAATAATAAAATGCGAATGTGAATAAAAAATTAAATAAAATGAGAATGTGAATAAAAAATTAATTTATTACTAAAATAAAAATCTGAAAAATCAGTCAAAAAATAAAATAAATTTTGTTCAATATAATTCTACTCGCTCAAAACTCTTCAGTAGTTTCAAAAGACAGTTTGAAAATTGCCGCACGAAAAAACTTACAAGTAGACAAATAGGATCATGAAATTCGGCGCCGTCGTGACCCACATCAGAGTCCTCCAAGGGCGGATCAAGTATGCCAGCAGCCCGAGGACCATGACACTCTCACCCCAGGGCCCCACACTCCCGCATAATTGCCTCCACTTTGTACTGTGGAACTCCATGGTGTAAATGGCTGAGATCCCAACGTAACCTTTCGTGCAAAAACAAAAAAAATATTGAATTTTCAAGCACTTTACAGTTAACAACCTAACAACTTTTTTTGTACATTTCCCAAATCCCCGCGTGAAAAAATAATAGACGTAAAGAAACCAACCTGAGAATCCAACACCAGAAATGAACCGTGCAGCGGCATAGACATAAGGATTCGGAGCCAGCGCCGAAATCCCTTGTCCAACTGCCATGAGCAAGGATGCTCCGATACACGTCCGTTTCCGCCCGTACCTGTTTAGAAAATTACAACAACAGTCATTATAAAAATGAAATTAATACAAACTCTTTAAAATTTCAAATTTGAACCGGATAGATAATCTATTTGGAATAATTCCTTTGTATTTATTAATTACCAGTCGGAGAAAGTCCCGCCATAAATGTTGCCGATGAGCATGCCGAACATTTGGAGGCTCGTGATAAAGTCGGACACCCATCCCGCTTCGCACGTGAGTGCCCACTGGAAAAATATTATTTAAAATAATTATTTCAATTCATATCTAACAAACTAACACACTAAAGATTTTTTACAAACTATTATTGCTAACAATTTGCAACTAAATTAATTACCAACTATTAAATTCCAATAATGTGTAATTAAATTATTCACCAACTACTAAATTCCATTAATCAGGAATTAAATTATTTGCCAACTATTAAATTCCAATAATATGCATTAAATTATTCACCAACTTTAACTGAAATCAATTCGATTTGTATCGTTTATTATTAATTTAATTATCATTTCCAGTAGTGACTCCAAAAACGCTTTTCCCTTCGTTCATTTTCAACAGTGAAAAATTAGAATTCATAAATTCGCGCTGATTCAAGGCTCAATGTTATTTTGCCATAGAGCCCACATGTGGCAATCATGATCCACGGCTATCTTTTCCATGCATTCAGTCCCATTTATTTGCTCATAATGTGTGCATACAATTCTCTGGTGGTTCCCCCCAAAAATCCAATGATGTACTGGCTCAACTGATAATCGGACCTTTTCAGTCCTTCTACTTCACGTTACGTTCCGTTCCGTCAGTCCGAGTACGAGTATTTTGTGATGGTGACATCACTCGAATCGTCATGACAACATTCCCGCACAACATTTTAGTTTGTCCACAGCTGTGCACTGCATCCGTATTTACGCACTATTGCTGTGCAGGGAATACGACGAGCCAGAAAAATATGTAAAAAACTAACCTCAGAGACGATGGACTCGGACGCAGATGGAACTGAGCGGAGTGTCCCATTGCATCCGCAATGATCACTTGCATTCCCCAACACGGAGAAGATGAGCGGTGGAGCCCCTGCGTCAGCATCATTTGAAAGACATTCCCACTCCTTGGGCGCCACTCCTGGGAGGCAGCCGGGGGTAAATATGAATGAAAAAGTTTACAAAATTAAATCCATTTTTAGAACAGCACGAGAGGATGGACTTGACCTTCGTCAAGGGTTTTCATCGTCTCATTCACAAAAATCTCGCAGTGACAACGAGCAGCTGGCAGGCATAGCAATGCAAATTGACTGCCAAGAAAAAAGTTGCTCAATGCTCATCAAATGTGTACAAAATACAATCTCACGTCCTGCCCCCGCGCACACACACTCACACACACACTCAAACAAACACACACACACACACACACACACACAAACACTCAAACAAACACACTCACACACACAAAACTCAATTGAAACTCACCCACAAATACTGAGATGAATGCCAAGAAAGCTGCGGGTACCTCCAAGGACAGTAGAAGGACTAAAATAAGACACTGGAATTTCCCGATCCCACCTAATTTACAACAAAAAATAGGCGCCAAAACAATTTTTACAAATATTTAAAAAGAGTTTTCCCCAAACTTTCTTTCTTTCTTTTTTTTGAAAAAAAGAAGCGCCATGGGAAAGCCGAGACTTTATACACGGTCGTGTCCGTTCGTCCGTCCGTCCGCGTTACCCACCTACACGCTTTAAGACGTCTTCAAAATTATTGATCGGATCTTCTTCCCCATCATCATCATCTTCATCTTCTTCTCCCTCGTCTCCTTTCGCTCCGCCTGGGAGTAAACTGGATGGATTTCCCTCCTTTTGAATTTCCCCCCCTGCCGCACCAATGAATTTATTATGAGCACTCTTATTCCCCGTCATAATCTGTCCACATTGCCGGCCGGGCGACGAGTTTTTACCAATAATTATTATTCTGACACTGGAAAATATATTCTTTCAAAGCTCCTTGTACAAGATTTCCGACGGTTATGCGGGTGAGAATGCCACTGACAATTAAAATACGCGTCGCATGAGAGACACTGGTAATAATTGTGTTGTTAAAACTACTGCGTTGAATACTGCGTTGGTCCGACGTCCGACGGGGCCGGACATTTTACGACGGCGTTGAGACGACTTAAAGTGTAATTCAAGTCGGACGACCGGAGGGTTTGATAGTGGATATGTTGAGCATGTGGGAAAATATGATAGGAGCGGACAATAAGACGGTACTAATAATAGTGAGAGCTGGCTGTCAAGACAGCACAGTAGTGTGTGTATGTATATGGCACTTGCCGCTTTTATTTTCCACGGTTAGACGAGATGGGCTTCTCCGGTTGTCTTGCCTTGTGCCTTATTGACACTCTCTCTCTCGCTAGAAAAGCCAGAAGGAAGTGGATTGCTCAGGGTTGAGCCAGGCACAGAGTTTTTGCACGGTTTTGCCAACGTCGGCGAGTAACATCCCAGCATTATATAGCACTGTCCTCCCTATATGCATGTGACTCTGGCTTGGTTGTACCAGGAGAGTCGTGGTCGGGTCGTATATTTCTGAGAGTGCGATCCCCAATAATGGGATTTTTGCACTACTTGCAAACTTACAGTGTAGTATACACGTGTGTGTGTGTGTGTGTTGTGTGTGTGTGTGTGTGTGTGTGTGTGTGTGTGTATGCGTGCATGTTTGCTGGAAGAGCCGGAGTGAGTAGGAGAGGAGCTACTTGCTCTCGGATAAGTCGTCGCCGGCTGCCTCGGCTCGGGATAGAATTCAAAAGATTATTCATGGGGGAAGAAGCGGACGGGAAATAATTTCCCTTTTGGAGTTCATATGAGAATATTGCAAATTCAGCCGAACGCTCCTTCGTCCCGATATGATCATCATCGGTATCGGTCTTTTAAAACTGAATGGGCGTCGGAGGGTTGGAATAAAATGATTTATTTTAGCCATTTATAATGATAAAAAATAAATAAAAAATACAAATGTTCCTACTTACTAACAAACGTAAACAAAAGTGAATTGAGAACGAAGACAATTTTTTATAGTAAGATCTTTTATGATTTAATTGTAAGTTAATTTAATGGATTATATTTATGATAATTTTCATTAAATTTAATTTTTTTTGAAATTCAAAGCAGGAATTTTTAAGGATTTTTAATAGGTGGAACGAGAGGCACAACAACGTTGGAAATTGGATGCTGTTGCCTCATTTGAATTTTTGGCGGCAGAATGAGTCGTTGACATTTCTAAGAAGTTTTCAATTTTTTGTATTTTTTTAATATGAAACTTTCGATTTTCGAAGAGGAATTTTCGAATTTTACCCGTGGCCGTAATTGGTTGTGGAGGCACCGATTCCGCCACCCAAACCCCCAGGGCGGCCATAACCCCCGGTTGACCCACCGATGCCCCCGCCCAAACCTCCTGCCCCACCGTAACCCCCGGTTGACCCACCGATGCCCCCGCCCAAACC
>WJFA01002850.1:0-14536 GCA_009870155.1 Pseudobourletiella spinata | reverse complement strand
TAGATACTGCCTGAATAATTGCACGTGGATCCACACGTATCCGCCATATAGTTGTGAGATTTTTAAGAACTGCCACCACTGCTCTGCCCGCATTAATGGAACAAGAGTATCGGAACTGCAGATGTGATATCGATTGGTGATTTATTCTTGAACGAGCAGGGACTCGCTACATATATGGAATGAAGCGGGGGTGGACGCTTCCGTTCCATCAAAACCCCCGGATTATTGTACATCTTTTAATCTTTGCTCTCATTCTCCAGTGAAGTATCTCAGCTGTGATGATGTACCATCCCATTCGGGAGTTTATTACGGTTCTCCTCTACCTCACTTCAGACAGGAAAGGAGGTGTGTAAGAGTGTCTGGGTAGTTGCCATCAAAGTTCTCGGTCCGCCGGATGAACTGACAGCTGGTGCATAATATTAATATGTTCATAAATTGCCCATTTCAAATACGACCATAAAACCCTGAACGAACGTCATATGACTACTCTATGGATGATGGGAGCCCAAGTGTTGTCTGGAATGAGAGCGTCCCATTTGTCCCATGCAAATCACTCCATAAACCCAAAATATATTCTTGTTCCAACAGGGCCCGGGGAGTTCCGCGTGCAGAATGACCCCGTTCAAGTTCGCCGGACGGACTCGTCAGTCAGACCTTACTATGATAATTTCGGTTTATATGACATTAGAAATGCAATTAGGTTTCGCCTGTGGACGAGGTAATCACTTTCTCCGTCCCTCTATTTACGCCAAAACAGGGGTTGGTAGGCGCACAAGCGGATGCATGCTGTAGTTGATCCTTGCAGCTCCTAGCCACTTCCCCTGCCGCAATGGGAGGAGTAATTACATGACATGTGTGGTAATTTGCAGGGAGAATCCAATTTTAGCCCATGAGATTCTCGTCCATGACACCCGAAGTCTACGCAGTAGTAGTTTTGATTCGAGGAGACTCACCAAAATATTTGTTCATGGCAAGGATCAGCGTTCAAATGAGGAGCGGCTGGATCCGGAGACAGTGTTCATGCGGGATGCTTACCTCCGCTTCGCGGATGTCAATTACATTTTGGTCGACTGGACGAGCCTGGCACAGACCTACCGCTACTTCACCAACTATGGGGATTTTGTGAGTCAGAGGATAGTGGACTTCCTCACCTTTCTCGAGCGGCATGGCACACCGCTCGGATCCGTCCACATGATAGGCTTGTCGTGGGGCGCACACGTTATTGGGAAAGCTGGTCATATGCTTGGCGGCCGTATCGGTCGCCTCACAGGCAAGCTCACCATTAGCTTTCTTCCATTATTATTGTTCGTCTAAAATGACACAGCTCATTCCGTCCATACAATAAGAATGATGACAAGTATCTACTGCGTGAGGACAGGTCTTGACCCGGCAGGCCCACTCTACCACTCGCTACCGGAGAGAGAAGTGCTGGACAAGAGTGATGGCGTCTTTGTGGACATCATTCATACGGATGCAGGGGGCCCGATCGGGCTACACTCAGGCATTGCCAGAGTCCTGGGTCACGTGGATTTTTTTCCGAACGGCGGGAAAGTCCAACCGGGATGTCCCCCGCGGGACTACCAACACCACAAAGGTCCGTCCTTTCCCGTTGAATCTCTAAGAAATTTCCATTTACCAAGAAGATTGTCTATACTAATGGACACCATATGCTTCACCCACAGATCTACCTTGTAGTCATGAACGGAGCGTAGACCTCTTCAGTGAGTCCATCGGCTCCCCGCTCAGTTTCCCCAGCTGCCAAAAGGGATCATGGGAGGAGTACGTCCGGGACAAGGATTGCACCAATGACACTTTTATGGGCGAGCATATTCCCATCACGTAAGCCATTGATATTCCCAGCCGGGATCTTCCCACCTCGCTCTGGCTTCACCTTCCGCCATAATGCTGGCTCCATTAATGCCTCCATCCTCAACATCTTCTGTCTACATGCAGGACGAGGGGTGTCTTTTACCTTCGTACTCACGGGCGGAGGCCATTTGGCACGGGGACGCCCTTGGATGTCATACTACCCAACATACCCGGAGTTAGAAGAGGACGGATCATATTCGACCCCACTCGCTTCCGATTTCATCGAATCAGCACAGCTTTGAACCCTACCAGCCGCAGAATCTTTAGTAATAATCATATCCTCCCTCCTAGTTTAAGACCAAATCCAACTGCGAACATTACTACTCAGGCAATTACCTCAACTGAGACTAACTATAGCCCATCCAATGGGACTAATTTAGTCTTCTATCCCACCTTCGCTCCGTATACCCGAGAGAATTATCCGAACGACGACGTTCTACGTCACTGTTTACATCTCATAAGAAGAAAAAACCCCGCCAGTTGAATGGCCTCATTCCCTTTACCAATAATGGTTCTAGTGAAGGACGACCGCACGTGCTGGTAGGTTAAATACATGTGTGGCGTCACGTCTAGCATACGCAAATTTCATGGCCGTTCTTCCGTAGCTACTCACTTAAAATACTACTCATATCAACAGCCAACGAATCCATCCCTGTATTCACTTCATGTTCAAGTGATAGTATAGAGACAAATAAACAAGTATATTGCGAAATACGTGGGACATGAAAAGCTCATTTCCCATTTCATTAGACGTCTGGAACATGTCTGAATGTCCCCTAACGATCCGTATAGACTCGCTATAATGAACCTGCCACCAACAAGATGGAGGTGGTCCCCAGCAGAGTTCATAGAGACTGTCTCCTCGTTCGGAGCACTCATGGCTTCATTCCTCGCTCCCCTCACCACTACACGCTTAGAGGGGATGAGGACTTGGGCTGACATATAATGATTATTTGGTCCTCTCACTCATCACCATCTCGTTGGCTCAATGCAGCCATGAGGAAAGAGGTAAAGGCTAAACGGCCATCATCAACTTGCATCCATCCGCACTCGTTCCAAACGCCAACCCCTTCATCAACCTCGAGGGAGTGACAGCCCCAGGCCCTTCTTCACACCCTCCCAGGACTCACACACAACATCATCATATCCACAGGTAGAAAAACTGGGAGACTGACCCATGGAAAAAAATCCACAAACTTATTTTTCGAGATGGGAAAAGCGTGTGGAAACTCATCACTCTCCCTTACCTTACAACCGACTAGGATCTGACTCTCAGACATTATAATAATCCTATGTAGGTCTGAGCATCAGATCTAATGAATTGATCAGGCCGCATCTCATTAGCGTCCGCATTCAATAGAGCGGCGGGACATGGTGAGATCCCAACCTGTCCTCAATACCCATGCGCATAGAGTCAAATTACACCTCATTCACGTGTCAAAACTCACAGTGCACCCGAGGGGGCCGCACTCATGGTTTATCTTAATACTTTTGAATTGAAGAAGCCAAGTCAACCTTCCCTTACACAAATACAGCGTGTCGCGACGGGGCAAGAAGGTTCGTGACTACTGTTTCCCCCATTCCACCTTGGAACCGCCTGCCTTTTCACACACTTTGCTATTACGTAGACTACCTCCGGTGGGAAACGTCTGTCAACTATATCCCATCCCTATTCTTCTCATGTTATCGTCCGGATCCAGTGGGAAATGAGCTTGATTTGTGCACAATATTATTACATATGAAAGTAAATACTTGCTACTGTATGGAATAAAGGCAACGCACAGAGCCGTGGGTTGGACAGGAAACCCCGCAAGTAATCTGTCCTCTACATTACAGCGAGCCAGAACGGATTGCAGCACTATTTCCTACTACCAATATTCCATAACAACCCTTCCTCACTCCCAAAGAAGGTAGTGGTCAAGACGTTGCCGCTGCTCAACTTGATAAATTCGTGCCTCCCCTCAAAAACAGCCATGTTGACAGTGCCGCGTCGAATATCAACAAGAACAACAACCGAAGTGGAGAGTGAAACCTGTTTGTCTGTTGCCATCAGTTCACTCGATCGTGAACCAGCACACACGTAAAGGTATGAACGCAGGTCACTATCTCATGAATCGTAAACCCGCCGGAGATCAAAACACTGTAGAAGGACACGAGGATAATTCAATCCATACGGATGCATAAATACAGGAAGGACTCCGTGGTTCCCAGTATGTGCACTGTACTTTCCATGGAGACACACCCTCATATGCAATGATTTTCCTCTGGGAGCTATCTAATTACGTCTGAAATTCTGTCCCACCCGTATAATAACATTGGTGAATTAGTAACCAGGGTTTTCTGGGTATTAAATTCCAAAATTTGTTATTCAATTAATAACAACCCTTTACTGTCTGTAAAGATGTAACAATCCGTTGGTATGCCACTCATTCAACGTCCGCATATTGCACACACAAGTCATTTCCCAAATAATTGCCTTATTACAAGCCATCTCCAAGTGTCCTCGTGATCTACCATTGAACGCGGTCATACCCATCCGCAAATTTTTTCCCCTCCTTTTAGTGATGATCATCGTCCCAAATAATCTTCCGACGCGGAAAACAGATTTCCCCATCCAGAGGAGTTTTTATATGCCGTACGCTACTACTATAGCAATAATAATAATACATGCGTCAATACAAAGACGGTTCCCTGGCCTAGTGGAACTTTAATTTACCAGATTACGCAGAAAATTAGAGGAAAAAGTGGCTTGATCAGCAGGGTAATTATTTGTCGAGTTTAAGCGTGCTTGGTAGCTGGTGCTGTATTACGTCCATGCGAGTATTGGATTAGCCCCACTAGGAGGGAACGGTGAGAGGATTCATATATACAGAAGAGCGCTATCTACAAATACCACTCACTCTCCTCCATCAACTCATGTGATCACGTAACAAAGAAAGGGAGTATATATATTGTATATATTATACATACATATATATATATATATATATATATATATATATTGCAAAGTGCGAGACAGGCGGAGAGAGGATTGGAGGGAAGTCGTGTAATTATTTATGATTGCTGCACACTCCATTCTCTTACGTACAGTTACAGTGTAATACCAATTATTCTCCGTTCAAAACGAGGATAATATAATGCAACCGCGTGTGCTCCTCATGTAAAGGACAGATAGGGAGTTGACTGCCGCAAATCCACATTCATTCCCTCGACCGGCCAGCTTATGCAGTATGACAGGTGAGAAAGCGTGTATGGGAGAAGAGTTGCGAGAGGAACGAAAAATTTCATGAGAGCCTACAATGCAGCGGAGGTAATATGACCAACCCGAGGGAGTCACAGAAGACTTGAACACTTTATACTTTCTCAATCCCCTCCCAGCAGCAGCTCAGTGGAATTTTATCAGAAGGAAGATTTTAATCACTTTGCAGAGTGCAGACTGGTCGGTGGGAGTAAAACTACGGTATTACACGCAAGCCTTATTCCACGCATATACGCCTATACACATACTACACACTAATACCACTTGAGAACCAGTCCAGTTTCCATTCAGGTTGGATGGAACAGTGAGAGCGGACCATATAAGTCTGTGGATCTGGAAGCGAGTAAAGGTGACGACATGATGGCTCGATGCTGGGGCTACAGTGTCGTCTCCCTTATACTCCTTTTCAACGTGTTCCTTCCTCCTAGTCAAGGTACGACAGATTTCATAAGTTTTTCCTACTATTGGTGGTACGATGTGTGTCTCATGACTGTACCATGGAAAATTTGTGACCGTCCACCTTCACACTTTCACACAGCGCAGCAGGAATATCGTGTTCGAAATGATGAGAATCAAGTTTCCCGGAACCGGATCAGTAGCCTCCTCCGACCCCGAGTACGCTTTGAAAACTTTATACGATTCCGGCTGTGGACAAGGTACGTGATTACGGAAGGAACAATCATATACTTCCGAGATATCTCACTCTCAGCCAAAAGTTGGTGTGAGGAGTAGCAGTAGTTGCGGTGAGAATTTGTGTGTGTGTGTGTATGTCCAATGGGCGGTTGGTTGTTGGAAATGCAGGAAAAATCCAATCTACGCTCAGGAAATCACGGTGAAGGACTTGAAATCCTTGGAATCGAGCAACTATAGTAGCAAGAGGCTTACAAAAATATTCATTCCCGGCCTGAATAGCCGGGCGGATGAGGAGCGGCTGAGTTACTACACTGCTGAGTTACGTGACGCCTATCTCCGCTTCGGGGACGTCAACTTCATCGTCGTTGACTACGGAAGTTTGGCCTGGAATGTGCTCTACTACACAACCATCGGTGGGGTCGTCTCCCGCCGCCTCGTCGACTTTCTCATCTTCCTCGAGGAGAACGGGACGAACCTGTTCAAAGTTCACTTGATTGGCCACTCCTGGGGTTCGCATATTGCGGGGAATGCAGCGAGGAAGTTGAATAGTGAGATCGGTCGTGTCACCGGTACGCCAACAACAACAACATTTGTGTGTTATTTTTGTGTTATTTGGTCCTAACTGTGACTACTACTGTTTTTATAGGACTAGATCCAGCGGGCCCCCTCTACCGCTTTGTCCCCAACCAGTACCGGCTGGATAAGACGGATGCTAAGTTTGTGGACATAATTCATTCCAATGGTGGTGTGAGTGCCATTGGGATCGGAGGATTCTTGGGTATAAATCAGCCACTCGGACATGTGGACTTTTACCCGAATGGGGGGTCACTTCAGAAGGGTTGTCCTCAAGGGGTTCTCAACATCTCAGAAAGTAAAAAAGCCGATTATGTGAATGTGGGATGATGAAGGGAGATATTTGCGTGATGTGGGATGATGATAACCGTCTCCACTTTGACCATCCAGATCTCCACTGCAGTCACATTCGGGCTATGACGTACTTCCAGGAGTCCGTCACCTCCCCGCTTGCTTTCCCTGCCTGCAAGTGCTCCTCCTGGATCCAATTGTCCACGGGCAAATGCACCTGCGACCCTGAGAACGTCACCTTCATGGGGGAGCATATACCCACGGAGTAATAACCAAATTAACTCCCATTACCGCTCTCCATTCCACAATAATGATCTTCCTCCTCTCCATTAAACCGCTCTCCTCCTGGATCCGGAGCTTCCTCCCACCACATAGCCATCCTCCTCTCCTTTAGGTTTTCATGACCCTGATAGCAATTTCCTAATAATTGGACTCATTCTCCGCAGAGCCAACGGGATCTTCCATGTGAGGACCAAAGGAGAGTTCCCCTATGGCACGGGGCCAGCCATGGAAGTGATTCTGCCGAGCATCACGGACGCACCTACCATGATCCAGACGGAGAGTAACGTGAGGACAGGAGACGCACCCACCCTACTCAATGTCACCACCTTCACACCCGAGAAGATGCCTAATAATGATGTAATTCGAGCTTGTATTGCCAAGTTCTGAACGACTGATTCTAACTCTGAGTGATCCGGCCGGGCCGTCGCCCAAATTTTCCATTCCTTATCACCCGTTCTGCGCGGGGGAGGTGTTTAACGTTTAAATGCAATGCTGTAGCTATTACCAGGGTTTGATTTATTCCCTTATAGGCTCAACCGTGTATTACCTTTTGCGATCTAGAGATCCAATGAACATTTATCCTTCGAGGTATACACATGCGTAGACGTACTTCAGCAGGGTTTACTGCAACTTCCCACAGAGTACTTTCTAAGGAGTGATCATGGGTGGAACCACTTTAGCTCAATCCCTTGTCGTCTGAGCTTAAAGTTAAAACTAACCTTGGCCTACCCATGCAAAGCAAGCAAACAGAGGTGGTGTAGTGCACTTGGTGCTAATGACAGTTGCAACCACGAAAGAACCTACAAAAAGACTGCTATAACTTCTAATTTAATTTGAGGCTTCCCCATGATGGTTGAAGCCCTACTACGTATTTCTGTCCGCCTGCATATGTACATGTGAATATCTAGACAAAAGTGGTTACTCAATAAAAATAAATTAGGAATTCTATCAACGTGGATTCAAGCCTGCCGTACCACCACATTCTCATTCCATATAACATGAGTGGAAACAGTTTAAGGCTTCCCACGGATCGGATATTACGAAGATATTCGATTTTGAATATCCAAAATGTCGGATGAGAAAGGTCTCCATCCGATCTCATGCTAAAGAACTCCGATACGGATAGGTATCCGAACCAAAGAAAGTCGGATGGGATTCGGATAGGGGTATCGGGTATTCGGCAAATGACTTGATATGCATTTTGAAATAATCCAAAAAAATATACTGGAAAATGATACTACTGGGTTGATGCCTGGCTAAATTTCGGTATAGTGATCAAAACAATTTTCATTTTATAATAAAATTCGAACGTGGATTCTAAAAAATATTTGTTGATTTAGTACATCGAGCGAAATTATTAATATATTTATGGATCGGGATTACGCCCCACTATCACTTCCGCATATATCGGTGACAAAAAGGTCAATCAGGGTCATTAACAACGCAAAACTCCTGTGTTGAAAACTTAAATTTAGCTTAAATTTCACGCCCTCGTAGTTTCCTAGCGTCGGTGCCTTAGGGAGTACTCAATAAAAATAATTAAATTCAGAAAGTCTGACAAAAATATTCCAAAAATCTTTCTCCTTTAGTTATTTTTAGATCTATAGATTTTTCACTTTCTTAATAATTTATTTATCATAATTTTATGAGCCAATTTTACAATTTTTACAATTTAGTACTACGTACGAAATTAAAAATTAAAAATTGGAAACAAAAACTCTTCATGAAGCTACCTAATTTGGTACCGACTTGAAGCGACCAAAACTTGTATTACTCAAACCTGAATTTCCAAAACTGAATTCTGTTGTAAGTGAGATATTCCTGCAACAAATAAGTCTTCGATTTTCATTGCTACTAATATAATCATTCGGCTGATTCGAGGTGTTCAAATTTCCTGTGTCCAAGTGATGGGACCTAGCTATTTTGTTTCAAATGAAAATACATTGTTGAACAGTACCTAATGGAATCGAGCTTCTTGACGTCAAATCTTTCAAAATTGCGCGCTTTCAAAAACTAATTAATCCGCGGATTGGACAGGATCCGGATAGAATCTCTTTCATCCGACACAATATCGGATTGGATACGCATGGGCTCAAACAGTATCCGACTGAAACGGATCGGATCGGATGGCGGATAGGCAAATATCTGATCCGGGGGAAAGCTTAGAACAGTGTGCGTCTACGTCTGAGAGATTTTATTTGGGCGTGTGGATGTGTATTACTATATGTAGGCGTGTGTATGAGTAAATGTGTGTGAGCGTGTGCGTGTGCGAGAGAGATGGAGAGTATGTGAGTATAAGTGGATGGATATAGGGATCATGGATTTTTATGCAATGTCTACGGCACCCATCCAGGGGAATCTTGCGGGGTATATTAGAATGCAGGTTGGATGCAGAGCACTGCTACGAATCTCCTTTCAGCCGGAGTCGGGCGGGCAGACGTGACACTGGTATCCATGTGCTTAAACGGATTCGAGCTCGTTGGATGTGGAAACCGCTCCTCTTCAGATTCCAGCCCTGGCTGGAATTGAATTACCGCTTGTACAAGCACAATATTTTTGCACGAATGACCAGGAGCTCATACCACACTATACTCTTTATATGTAGATGGACATGCAAGCTCTTGAAAAAGTTGCGGGCGCGCAGCGGCGGAGAGTTCCTGGTCAAAGTGGGAAATTAGTTCAACTCCAGTTCCGATTATTCACTGGAAAACCTCTACATCACCATTTCGCGACTTGCTCACACGAGGACCTCGAAATACCATCAACCCACAATTTGTTAACAAGAACGAGGAAAATGTGGTGTAGGGAGAGGAGCAAGGTTGATGTGTATGGATTTATTGCTACCAGCAGAAAATACAGGACATATATACGGATGTTTGACCACTACAACATCGTTCCTTTCCATTCCCCTCTGAAAATTTTTCCTGGGGGAGTATTCAATTATTACGTCCGCTTTTTAAGCCACCAATCCCATTCGAGTAGTTCATCTCCCATCCCATGCGTACGTAAGAAAATTTACATATCAGTTTAGCCATCTACCCCCACCCCCTGTTGACGACATATTTGAATGGACCCTTGTTATATACACTTCAACTTTACAAAGAACAACACTGTGAACAGGTCAGTTGTGTGTACTTCTGTATTAAACGGGTACTACAGGGTTGGTGTTAACTGTACTTACTGTTAAACACACGAGTTAAAGCTACTACAATGAACGTTAACGAGCTACTGCAAAGGTTGATTCTGGTGTACACTGATGATGTGTGGTCACAAGGGATGTTAGTAGTAAGAGCAGCTCTTTCTCTCGTAGGTGGGCATTAAATCGGACGACCTCTAATCCCCCCCACATCCTTCCAAACGGATCCAACGCACAACCAAAATTCAACGAGATGGGAGAAAGAACTGAATATAAGTACCACGGGGTTCATAGGTGAACTTAAGTGTGTGTGTGTGTACCATTGCCACCGCACTGCTCCAATAGCTCACATCCATATACGTACCAAACCAATTAAATATTAGCACCAGTAAACACAGACTGTCAATCCTCCCTCCCCAACCTTACCGGCTCGAACAAAACTCATGGAAAAGTGTTAATACCTCCCCGCTCCACTTCTGCTAGTTCTGACCGCCTGTCTGTGCAAATAACTACTTCCGATGGTAAATAAGTGCCGTACTCAAGTTCCATGAATCTCGCTTGCACGGCTGAGAATGACGCTGCTGGGCGAAGGATGGCAGGAAGAGAACTTAAAGCCTCCGCAGTGAACGGAGAAGAACGCAGACGATGTGGCACGACCACCAAACTAGTGGAGTGGAGTGCCTCCACCGACCGTACGGTAAAGCAAGAACGGCGGAAGTTGATGATGAGGAAAGTAATATACTACAGCAGCGGCTCCCACACTGACAATAATGAAGAGCAACAACATCTAGAGGGTCTAAAAATGAAAGTGACGGGGAGGCGGGTAAATTAGTCTGACTCGTTAGGCCGCGAATACATGAAGGACGCGATGGGAATGGTAAAATCTGAGCCCGTTCTCCCCACTTACCTCAACATAGGAGGACGGGAAGATCCCCACTGCCGCATTGTGCTCCCCTTCGAACCAATTTGCATCCAGTTTCCGTCGTATGTACAGGATGTCACCCTTCCGAAAGCTCAGTTCTCTACGCAAACAATAAATTCAGGATAGTTATTCATTGACCAAAAATGAAACTGTCCCAAATGTATCTCGACAACTCATTCCAACAAGGACAGGGGGAGCCATTTATTAGACGATAAATAAAATTGGGGAGCCAAATGTGGATGGCATAAAGAGTTGTAGGATACCTCGAGTTTTGAGGGACAAAATTGTATAAAGCTCTGGCCACGACCCTCTGATCCGGAGTTTTCTCCCTCCATTTAGGCCGTTCGGGTTCATCAATCACATCTTCATACCGGTTCAGGGGGATGGGCGACTTCTGTGATGGCCTAGAACGTTCGACATAGATGAGCTCATTAGTAGTTTCATGTTAAACGAAGTACATTGGAGAAGATCAAGAGAAAGCGGAGATCGTTATTATAACATATAGACATCACTCTACTGCTGAGCCTTGAGCAGAACTTACGTAAAGTTATCGGTGTGCCTCCTATTTTCCATATCTTGGATTTCAGCGAGGAACTTCCGCTGACGTTGCTCCTCATAAAAGCGCCTCATGGACTGCTGCTGTCGTATTCGCAGTTCCTCTTCGGCAATGTAATCCTTCTCCACGAGTCGCACCGGGGCCTTGTAGTGTATGTTCACCTCAGACTCTGAATACTTGACGGGTGAGGCTGCTTTAAAAGTAAGTTTAGACCAAGTTAATTAGTCTTCCCCTCAATTCCCATTACTGATACTTAGACGTGCTGTGTTAAACCGGGTGCTGCTTCACAGAGCCTATGGGTATAACACGACAACGGTACGTCATACAACTGGACACACTCATGTGCATGCAATTCAAATGGAGGATGAAAAGAGGCTCACAGCCGCAAAATCTTAATTCTGGCAACCGTATCACCTAAAGAGCATCCTATTAATCATAGTATGTGGAACAAGGTGCTTTGATCCTAGAAGCTGTGCCTTCTCCGCACAATGCAGAGGAAAACTAATCCGGTGAATTTGTACAATATAGCCGACGCAATGTGAGCGCGGGAGGGACTACTCTGAGTGAGAGAAGAGCACATATGGCCTTCAAGAAACTGATGATGGGTCTCATATTATCCATTTATGTCCTATTTGGTGCCTCGAAAGCATGCCAGTCAATGTCACATTTAGCCTTTGTTCTCCAGCAATTTTTCTACTTTTCGTGACGACAATCATTCGTCATCGTCGGAAAAGTGTCCCCGACACGACAGCAGTGCTCAACGCTCATTGAGTAATTCTGTCAGGATACTGGAACCCAGGCATATATAGCCAATGTCTCCTAGAAAGTATGCCTGATTTCGAATACTGACGACCTTGCAACCCACCCTCGAGATTGTGAACATGAAAGATGAGGCTAACTCCTGGGTGCGAGGTTCGGGTGACCCAGTATGGGAACACTGAACTATCGATACATGTAACTTCTCAAAGCCCTGGAGATCAAGAGTTGAAAGACTAAGTCACGGCTTCACACGCATGAGTTACCCCCATTAATTCCGAGCTGAAAAGGTCATTACCACATCATTCACATCAATTTACTTTGATCATCAATATTTTGGGTTCTCATATGAATCCTTTTAATGGTCGCTTCATGCACTAAAACATGTAAAATCTCCTTAGTTTCAGCTCCAAATCCAGTGTGTGATCATAGGATCGATCGTAATGATTTCCCATGGCTCACTATTTTCAAAACTAGCTGCCATTCTCATCCTCCTTGATCTACATAATAAATTCTGGTTAGTCCGTGTCAAATCAAAAGCTAATTCCATTTTCCAACGTTTCACCGCGGATGGTAATCAGCACTCCCGTCCAACTGAAAGTTGGAGAACTTGTTTTGATGAACGTAGTACTTAGTAATGATGTCGCTCGAGCTGAAATGGGATTTACGTCCCAGCACAATATTTATATAAAATGTGAGCATTAATGGAATTAGAAATTAGGCTATGCTGGTAAGCGCTGTTGCATTATAGTTATAAGTTTGGGCATTACTGATACGGCCAATTACATTGTCACATCTACGGATTAACAAAGAGTAAATGTGGTACTTATAATGTAGTTTTGCATTTTTCTGAACAAACGAAGTGCAGTCGGGTGATATTCCTATTTATATTTATATATTATATGTGTATGCATATGCATATATATCCACAAGGAAGAGGGATGGAAGCAATGATATAATTCTATTGACTCTGACTATTACATCTACTATTAAGCACTTGCGTTGAATACTCTATAGATAGAAGAGGCAGAACTGAAATAAATAGAAAAGTTGGAGTATGAAACAATAAAAAAACTACGTGTGTAACTAAACAAGAAATATGTACATAAAAAATCATCATAAGTAAAATAAAACCGTACGGGTCAAATGGCTTACGTAATAATGGAGAAGCATCAGCAGCAGGAGCAGGTGAATGGGGCTCATTATGACTGACACTGTTTTTCTCCAGCAGAGCCTCATCTCTACGACACTGGCTTTCTACCAATTGACTCTCACTCTGTCTCATCATCCCACCTTCCACATCATCATACTCATCATTGTCATCAGACGCATTCGGTCTGAATGACAGAACCTTCTTCACTGCGTTCTTAGAAGCAGACTGTGCAGTTGAAGAAGGAGTAGAAGTAGTAGTGGTAGAAGTAGGGGGTAGTGGAGGAGGAGACTGAATCCGACTAGCCTGCGGTGGGTATCTATTCGGTGGAATCGGTCCATCGTGTTCTGAGTCATATAAAATTAATTTTTCCAATTTTTTTCCGTCCGAATCACCTCTGTCAACTCGTTATACAAACTTTAAGCACAAAGATTTTCTCAACTAATCATCATCATTACGATTGTAGTAGTGGTCCTAAATATTAACACGGCCTCCTAGGCCAACTTCCATTTAGTATAGCGCATATAGCAGACATTCAAGACAACAAACAAGATTCATGCCCCTTCCCCCTTAATTTAATACCCCTTTTGAAAATTTAATTTTTCTGACACAATCCCACGAGCTTTCCAATACTTTTAGGGGATCAGTACAGACATTCCACTAAAGTTGACAACTATTATTTCAACTCCATAGAATTTACCACTTAACAAAGTTACAGTGTTTCAATTCACTCATATTAAAACTATAGCACATGCTCCCAATTAAACCGTAACGGTCTACAGAAAATACTGGCACGGCAGGACTCTGGATGATGGATACTTTACATGTATGCATCAACACATGAGCTTGCATCTCTTAAAAAGGAATTCAACCAACACCACAGAAATAAAAAAAACATGTTAAAATTCGAAACAGACTCGGACAGAAAATGTTATATAATACTCATGCAATGCAATAGGCAAACGACGCCAAGTCAACACCGTCCGCTTTAGCACCACTACTGTGAAAGGTTGAACTATTAAAATTCTGATTTCTTTTTTCTATATTTCAAATTAAACGCTGCACATGAAAATGGAATGACGCGTACAAATTGACAAGATCATTCGGTT
>WJFA01002849.1:0-14537 GCA_009870155.1 Pseudobourletiella spinata | reverse complement strand
ATCTACATGGTCAGCTGCGCCAAGTATACAGATTGTCAATTTGTAAGGCTCAGCAGCTGCTCAGCTTAGCTGAATCCATGCTTTGTACTCATTTTAGCTATAGCCGCAGTTATGTTGTGTAACGATGTTGCGGCTGGGCTTCATTATATTAACGTACCATCATTAGGGCTGAGCATAAATTTCTCATTTATGAGCCAACTTATCAAATATCTCCCTAATGCTTCCGAGTCTGCAAATTTATCATCGAAGCAGCCGGGATCCCCTTAGCTACGTATAATTGCACCCTTTTTTCTCCGGCCTCCATCAAGTTTAATTGCTATTCACTGAAGTGTACAAGGGAGAATGTTGCGTTTACCAACGGCAAGGACTTAGTGTCACTTCTAAATGGTCTACTTGTCGGTCCGGTCACTTAAGAATGAGGTACATTTTTGTCCCTTACAGGACTGTCCACCAGGATCCGGAGAATACCGTGCACAACAGTGTTCCGAATTTAATGAGGTTCCGTTTGAAGGAAGAAAATACGAGTAAGTCTGTGGTTATGTAACTTGGGATCCGTGGGGCTTTAACTTACGAATTTACATGGACAAAATGTGAAGGGACTGAACACAGATGATCTGCTTTAGCCCGCTCATGGATTTTCATGGTTTTAAACCTTAAAACTACAGTGTGGAACTTGTTTAGAAATGCAGGGCAGGCATGCCTGAAGATATCGAAGTATCTAGCAGACCTTTTATTATCTTATAGTCAGAAGAGGATAATAATGGGGCAAGTCTTTGAGGGTTAAATCTATGGGATCAAAGACTGTCGACGACAAAACAATGAAAAATGTAGGAGCGGCTGTAGGTAGATCCACAGGCAACGAATGTATCTATGGTGTAATGAGTGATTAGTCAGGAGTGAAGATGATGTGATACTAGTATCATTGATAAACTCGACCCTAACAGATGGATCCCATACACAAAGGCGCCGAACAAGTGCGAGCTGAATTGCATGCCACGAGGTGAGAGATTCTACTACCGGCACAAAAGGAAGGTGACGGATGGCACAAGATGTGACGATGAGAGCATGGACATTTGTGTCGACGGCATCTGTTTGGTGAGTTTGGGAAGACCCTTTTTCTGACAAATACTTGTGCGGCATTCGAATGAGTGGCATTTTACTTCCCTTTAATCTTCGTTCCCCCACTCATCTAACTAACGGACATTGAAAAGCGTAAGACAAGCTCGTTAGTGGGACAAGGACTTCCCGATTCTATGGCAGTAGAGATTCTCGAGGTGACTATACTTTGTTGTCACCGAAGAGAGACAGAACAGAAGTCTTTCATCCCGAATTCTAGGGTAGACCTTCTGGCAATCTCGACACTAGGGCAAACGAGGACCGATGAATATTCATTTTGACAAGAGAAAGTACCGCAGCTGTGCTCTTTCGAAATTTAATTACTACTGTGGTAAAGAGCAAATTTGTTTTTGTTCCCTTTGACTCATCCGCGCGCCCCCGCAGTCTGTCGGATGTGACAGGAAGCTGGGCTCAACAGCTCGGGAAGATAAATGCCGAATGTGCGGGGGGGACGGGTCCAACTGTAACACCATCACTGGAGTTTTTGATCAGAACAACATGCAAGTCGGGTACAATGACATTCTCCTCATCCCTGCTGGTGCGACCAACATTTACGTTCGCGAAAGTCGACCGTCTAACAACTACTTGGGTAAAAATTCCTTTGAATTATTTGCCCTAACTGGAAATTCCCGTCAACACGTGACTATTACTTCAAATAGCCTGTTCGACTGCTTCTTTCACAGCTATTTATAGAAATGCGTATTAATTGTATGTACTTTTCTAATATTTAAGTCACAGTACCGTTTGTAAACTTGTGAAACCGTTCAAGGAGCATTGCTATTTCAGAGCTTAGAAGTTGGACTACTTCGGCCTTGAGTCGGATATCAGTAGCTGAATGAATTTAACACTTCGTTGACTTCAATGGTATCGCCTTATGCTCAAACTAACCAGGAGGTCGTACCACGACAATAAAAGTCCACGTTTTTCACATGTGATGCTTCGTAAGCAAAGATATCAATCAGTTTTTGAAAGGTGTATGACAAATTTTCTGCCGAATTCCGGCCACAGTATGTGTTCATCATATACCGTCGTCTCTTTAAGCAGAATGACTGAAAACCTGTTCAGTAGCTCCTAAGTACTTGTAGTTACTTTCAGGTTCCCTAATATTTCTCTTTTACTTGTGTTTTGATAATGGAAACTATAAAGCTGTACGAAACGTTTCGGGACATTATTACTTGAACGGGAACTGGAGAATAGACTTCCCCTCGGAAATTCCCTTCGCTGGAACAATTTTCCATTATGAGAGGAAGCCGCACTCATTCCTCCTGGCTCCAGAAAGTATTCGAGCTTTGGGTCCAATTACCGAGGCTCTATACATTGTGGTAAGTGGCAATTTATTGAATGAAATTTGCGCTGTCTTATTGTTCCGTCAAGGGGTATTTAGCTAGAAAGAGGAAGTGAGCTTCCTGCGACGTGTTGAACATTTCGTAAGTTCAGCCTCTGCAGTGTTTAAGAACTGCAGTACTTGCTATGGCTGGTTGCGTGAAGCAAAGTGCAGGTTGTAAATGACTTTCCTCAAGAGCTGCGATTACCTACCCTCTCCAAAGCCAGGCCCTAACTTTCAACATCTAATCATGTTCATTAAAGGTGAAAGATCCAGTCGGCCGACACTAATAATACATACCTTAAAGTTCAAAAGAGCAACTTTGTGCTCGTCTTCTCCACTCAGCATGTAGAATGAGCCTCAAACTTGAAATCCTCCATGTGCTTCTCTACCTTTCTCTCCCAATCATTCAAGCCTACTCTGGCAATTAGTTCAATCCCTCTCCAGCTCACGCATCGTTAGTTAGACGGACTTTGGAGCGAAATCACGGGATTCAGACAGTCAAGCGGGTATTTGTGGAAGGGAGTAATGGATTAACTCTTATAACCCTGATGATCCTCACGAAAAATGGTGGGAGTGGGCCAGGAAGAGATACCTCCGATGCTCCTGTTCTCCCATTTTTCTAGTAACAGAAGTTCTCCTAGTAGTAAATCAGGAACAAGACCCAACATTAGAGTTGATACAAGTTGTTGCTTATCTGTTGGTGCTTGGATGGTCCTCAGTGATTCGAAACGCCAGGGGAGCCAAATCAGAAGATTGTCTCCGCTCTGCGGCGTTTTTGCTGATGTCTAATGACCTGCCCGTGGTTGTGCGTCTGCTATTCGTGTTCGGTATGTATTTTATTAATACGAGCATGTATTTCTTCCTTCCAGATATTGTACCAAGAGTCGAACCCTGGTATAATTTATGAGTACAGCATACCGAAAGGAGTGGTGGTTTCCGATACGGAAGAGTACGTTTGGGTCTTCAGTGATTTTAGCGAATGTGACGCAACATGTGGAGGAGGTTTGTTTAATACATTTGATCTTGTTAGCTGATCCTATTTATGACTACTCACAGCCTCGTCGTCCTTTTATGGCTCCTCAAACTTTATGCTTTTCTTCCATGCACGCCTAATAATAATAAGAAGGAATAATTTTCAGACAGTAGCTCGGCGCTACTGTGATGTTGAATATATGTGCGTGAGGTGCGTACAAGCAGCGGGGTCATCAGTCCACCAACGTGGGAAGCACATGTTTCTCGAGCCTTAGTAGTCACTTGTCAATTATCACTGTAACGAGTAAACGTAATGAATGCAGACTTGCACCCAGAAGTTCACACTTGACGGGTTCGTTGCATGGAAATGACGACGGCGGTGTGCGATGTTTCCCGTGCAGGCTCCTTACGTGACACTGTTCAAGGAGCTACATTGGCCCCATGCAATTTTCCTCGTAAAATCAGTGTAAATAGTAAGGAGGAAGCTAATGGAAGCATAGACGCCATGTGACACACGCTCTGTGTCCGTGCATTTTTGTGCAATGAACTCTGGCTCGTAATGTGCAAGGTTAAATTCGTCATCGCATGCCGTCGACAACGCCTGTTTCTCACCCCGAAGAACACAACGCCGCTCGAGCCTCTATTCTAGGAGTACTGGACGTTACTGTGCACTTGGCTCTACCGGGTTGGCAGCAATGTGACTCAGCATTGATGATCTTTCTTACATATATATAGAAACACAGAAGTTGTTACCGTGGGCTGGAATGAGATGTTATGTAATTATGCGAGGCCCGTATTTAGTTCGAGGAAGAGTAACCGTTAATTAATTTTGTAAATTTGTGAAAAATGCCATCTTCCCCCTATTCCACTCTCTCTCCTTTCAGGCTGTGGGTCTTAATTAATGGAAGATCAACTTACATGTTTACAGGCCGACAGGTGAGACAAGTGAGTTGTTTCAGGCGAGGAAACATGGAACAGGTGGATCCTAATTTGTGTGACCCGACGGTGCGGCTTGAGACTGAGCAGACTTGTAATAATGATCCTTGTCCGCTCCGGTAAGATCCTCGCGTGTGCATGCATGCTCCTACTCTAATGTACATTCTGATTTTACGGGAAGAAATAAATTCTTGGTTCGAGGTGGTTGTTGACATGCAAAGGATAGTAGTTTTATACCCTTGTTGGTGTTCTTACAGCTGGTACGTGGGGGGCTGGGAAGCCTGTGATGCCCCTTGTGGAGGGAATGGAACGCAGCTCCGACGGGTATTTTGCGAGCAAGTCGTGAGCGGAGTCTCGGCCGTTGTTCCAGACGAGAGATGCGAGGAAGAAGTGGGGCCGGTTCCAGAGAAGAAGCAAGACTGCAGCGGCGGGACGGAGTGTCCTACTTGGTTCGTCGGCGAGTGGCTCCCGGTAAATAGATCCATTCATCAAGCTCCCTTTATCATCCTGACCCAGAAAGGCATATATATGTGTGTGTACTGCTATAAAATTGATGTACCCGCCTCCCCCATATATGTGCGTAGACTGTGGCGTGGGAGATGAGTGAACGCAACTTTTGCTTACCTTTCGATTTCCACTTGGATTACCATTTCAGTGCGATCATCTGTGCGGGGATGGGGAGCAAAAAAGAGTCGTTAAATGTCATACTCATGAAAATGGAAAAGTTATCATTCACGATGACAGCCACTGCAGACAGGAAAAGCCTGAGGAGTCCAAACCCTGCTTTCTTACCCCTTGTGAGGGGGTCGATTGGGTAACTTCACCATGGTCCGGAGTAAGTGGTCCCGTTATACTGTATACTTTTATTCGCATTTGCCATGGTAGGTGGTTCGCGTTCGTACCATGTGGGTAGTTTTAGCATGTGTCCCCGACTTCTTGCTGTCTCGCTCGGACAGTTTTATGAGCGGCAGTAGGGGTGGCGGCAAGTAACAAATCTGAACCATTTATTGCCTCCCTCTATGACAGTGTGAAGAGTGTGGAGCGACACAGGAAACTAGAGAAGTCCACTGCTCGACAGCCAAAGGACAAATATTCCCGGAGGAACATTGTCACTCCTACCGCCGACCAAATGATACTCGGGAGTGCGAGGAGATCAAAGCCTGCGAGTACGCTTGGTACGCTGTCCAGTGGAGCAAGGTAAATCTCATTCCGCTTCCCACCCACCTATCCTTCTCTCTCGTCTCCCGCTCCCATCATCATCACAGCCGAGCCCGGCTTCTCCGGACGGAAAATAAATTTCGTTTCCTCCCCCTGTCGTGTAACTTTTGACGGAATGATCCCTTGGGTGAATACCACCTTCCTCCCTACAGAGAGTAGGAGCACACACCAGAGTTTTTCCACCGTCATCATGATGAGGTGGACGATGATGATCTGTAACCAAGAGGAATTACTTCTGTTTTAGTGCACCTCAACCTGCGGTCCGGGAATACAAACCCGGAATGTATTTTGTGGGGAGGGCAAAGCGGACGGCACGATTGCCAAAGTTGATGACTCCAAATGTGATCCAGAGGAGCGGTATGAGGATACGCGGAACTGTACTGGGAAGGCGGAAAAGTGTGAGGGGACATGGACCGTCGGTCCCTGGTCCGAGGTAACGTTCGCTTCAAACAACTTGGAATACAGGGTGAATATAACCCTGAAGTAGCAGATGTTAGAGGATCAAAGTGAAAGTTGTAATCATTTCAACCGTTCTCCATTGGGAATGGAGCATCGTCAATGTGGACTGGTGGCTCGTCCTTCCGTCAATAGAAATAGCGACAGTGGATCCACTTGAGCCAACTCCCTTTGATCCTGTAATAGTTGCGTGGTTAAGAATGGAGGTGGGCCCAGACGCTCTGGGCTCATTCTACTTCTTTGCTTGTGTCCCACATGAATGAAAAATCATATGACACTATAATTATTTTCATCGCTTTTACCTTGACCATGGATGAGTTCTAGTTTCTGTGTGTGCATTGAGGCGTAAAAATATCTATCTATACCATTTCAGTGTTCAAAGAAGTGCGGAGGAGGGAGAAGGACGCGGGCAGTGATATGCATGGTGGGCAATGAGAAGTCGGATGTGAGCAAGTGCAACCCGGACACGATCGTGTTAGCCTCAGAGGATTGTAATAAACAAGCGTGTGGAGCAGGTGTGCCTCTTTGCCGTTTAAATCCCATTGTCCCCCTTACGGATTGTGAGTCGAATGAATCCCTTGTGTATGTTTGTGATTGTGTGTCGTCGCCCCAATTCTTTCCTATGGCTTTGTCCCCTCTTTCGACCGTTTCCTAAGACTTGCAGGAGTTCTTCTACTACTGCTCGTATCCGCCTCCTCTCTTCGGCGCATCAGCAGCACAGGCCCGGGAAGAGCTGTGAGAAATGAATAAGTGAAAGTGGAAAATGGGCCGGGTGGAAAACCTTTGGAGGAGAGCCCGTGTATTATGAGCCGTTCATGAATACAGGGAAATTCCACTAACAACCCCACTCTCCTTCCATTTTCTCATTCATTATGCATCAAGCACTTCTTTTTTATCCAACTTTCACTCTGTTAACTTTACTCATTTGTTCCTCACTGGAGCTCCTCTTCGCGGGGTGGGCCCTATCCTTCTCGTCGACCCGGAGCCCCAGTGTATAACCACTGCCGCCGTTTCTTCCCGCCGTCCTTCATTGTCATAGTCGACATCCCCCGTTCTTTTCTTCTCTCCTCTGACATCTTCCTCCTGTCCCTTTATCCCTATCCCTTGAATGAATGTCAGTCTTTTACAAGGGGATCCAATCCCTTGTAATACCCCTTCCCACTGGGGTTTGCCCATCCGTTGGAGTTGTTGCCGTTGGGAGGGAGGACAAACCGAATCTTTCTTCAATGCCTTTGCATTTATTTCCCCCTATTATTCCTTCCCCACACAGATGAGATCATGACAGTGATGCCGAGTCACGAGGTGGAGGAAGAGGATGAGGAGGAGGATTGCGAGGAGGAAACGACGTTATCCATGGATGAGACCACACCGCCGGCCGACTTAGTCACAGGCACTGACCTAGTTTACGACGATGTGGGCTCTGGCTCAGGGGTAAGTCTCTTTCATTCACAATCTATTTGTCTCTACTGCTCCCGTAGCTGCATGTGTGGGTGCGTGGGTCGGGGCGGACGTCGGTGTGTGTTTGTCGGTGCCGCTGTGGGTAGTAATTATCCTGCATCCCATGGTATCCTCCAAATGTATTCACATCTTATATATGGCGGGGACGACGGTGCAGTAATGACTTTCCCCGTGCTCAACCACGGTCCTAAATTCTAATTTATAATCCCCACTGGGCCCGATAGGGTGTTTGTAATGCAGACTGAAACTCGTTCTGGCCCTGTAATGAAAATCTGGAGGTGAACTCCGACGCTTCGTAATTCACGACTAAATGGAATGTGTACGTCAAGTTTAGCGTGGGTCTACTATGCTGTGCGTGTACATGCTCTTAGTAACCGGAGGGTTGGGGTAATGTAACGTGTCGTCTTTCCTCTGTGGTTAAAATCAAAGGCAAAGGAAAGTGGCTCGGGTACAACGATTCCGCTCGGGTCTCATTAACCCACATTACGGGGAGGGATGGCCCTTAGGGTGGGGGAGAAATGTTAGAATCAATGCTCGTACTCACCTCCTTATTGCAACAGGAGTGGGTGGTTCTGTGTAATATCTTTGTCTACACCGGAACTAAGATTTTGACCGGCTGAACAATAGCTGTATGTAAGATTGAGCTGGGCTGGGACTTATATACCGTGTCTTACACGCATGGGTACCCATCTGGGAAAACATTACATTATCCCTCTCCGAAACGAATGGAGGTATTACGTTTTCAGGGTATTATGCATTCTTTTTTTAGTATATTTTTTTGGAGGGAAATCCTTCCCCTAACCGACCTTGGTTTACCCCGGCGGGGTTGTTCATCTTTTGATGATCCCATATTCCCTGTGCAGTCCGCGGTGATGGATTAAGATATTTTTTGACGTTCCGCACGAAATTTCACCCGTATGAGTAGGTTCCCCAGTGGATACTGATATCCATCCATAGATGCATCAGGAGACATTTGATGCTCGTTTGACATAGATGGTGAAAATTTAATTTTTCGTGATCGTTGCAGGATTCGAGCCTATCTACGCTGGATCTGGGACTGACCACACCGGAGTTGATGAGCTCATCCGAGCTCGAGATGGAGACGGGTAAAACAACTGAATCCGCTGACTCAACTGAAAGTAGCCTTAGTACTGGGGAAACTGGCTCTGGGGACCTTGTAACTGAATCTTCCACTAGCCCTGCTGACATTACTACCATAACTGCTGGGTCTGGGTTTGGGTCTAGCATGTCCTCTGACTCTAGCATGACCTCCTCTCCTGACCTTCAATCTAGCTCTCTTTCCCCATCTCTCTCCTCATCTTCACAGTCTTCAGAAGAGTCATCACCCTCAACCCCGTCAATGCTGTCATCGCCGTCCTCTCCACTAGTGTCCACTTCGGCTGAGACTGGGTCAAGTGAGCACATTGGAAGCTCTACGGTCTCAGTCGGGAGCGAAGCAAGCACAGAAAGTACGGAAGCTGCATTGGATGATGATGTCGTTAGTGGTAGCACACCTGATGGGACGGAGAGTACTGAGGGTATTACCGAGGGTGGTAGTACAGATGGCGGGAGTAGCAGTAGCTCATCGGAGGGTACCACTGTGTCCACCATTACAAGTTCGGAGACTGAGAGCACTGCAGGAGGGATGTCATCTTCAGCCTCAGCAAGTAGTCAGAGTCCCGTGAGTGGAAGCACGCTGCCCAGCAGTGGGTCCACGAGCGGAAGCAGTGCTACGACTGACGATGCTTCAACTGAGAGCACTCCGACGAGCGAAAGTTCTACTAGTGATAGTACCCCGACCAGCGAGAGCTCGACAAGTGACAGCACTCCGACAAGCGAGAGTTCCGAAGCTACCAGCGCCACTGAAAGAACCCCAGAGGGCGAAAGTACGACGGTGGGCGTTACAGCAAGTACTGAGGGTGGGATTAGTAGTACAACCGCTGGCGCGAGTAGCGACGGAAGTAGCGAGGGCTCAACGGTACCTAGTAGTTCATCTGGAGAAGGGTTGTCCTCGGAGGGGACTACCACGGCTGGAAGCACTGATGGCAGTACCTCTGGGACATCTACTGGCGAAGAGGACTACTCCGACCTTAATGCAGAAGTTCTCCCTGGACCTGGTGCAGTTGAAAGTATCAGTACAATGGAAACCTTATCAACAGATTCCAACGAGTCCACAACTTCGGCTGGAGAGTCAAGCACTGTAACTGAAGGATCGAGCTCGTTTAGCCAAGATTCCAGTGCTGCTTCCTCAGAAGCCAGTTCCACTTCTCTAGGATCCAGTACCCTTGATCAGGAGTCCAGCACCGCATCTGAGGTGTCTAGCAGCGTGTCTGAAGAGTCCAGCACTGTCTCTCAAGAGTCAAGTTCCATTCATGAATCTAGCACTACTTTGGATGGATCCAGCACTGTATCAGAAGTACCCACGGTTTCACCCGGTTCCACTGTTACACCAGCTGAGTCCAGTACCCTGTTCGAAGGATCTACCTTATTTGAGAGCACAACGGAAGGCGTTTTAAGTTCGAGCGATTCCTCTCCTCAGGAAGATGAGGAGCTCGTCTCTGAATCTACTGTCTTTGACTATATCTTCCTAAGCTCTTCTACAGGTGTGTCTTTCTTCATAGTTATCATCCCCTTGATCCTGGTGATACAAGTAATTTTTTCTCAGAAAAGGGAATCTGATCGATTATAATCTTTGATTGCTCCTTTAAGCCATACTATAGTGCTGCCCTCGTAAATTAGATTCTAATTCCCTTTTGCTCTTTGGGAAGCCAAGCATGTCGACTTCAGTGCTGGATATTCTTCCCACCTTCTTTCCTTCTCTTGATTTAGTCCCGGTAAATCTGAAAGGTGGGCTACGGTTTTGGGGTTTCAGGGGGTATGAAATATTGGGAAAAGCTTCCTCCTTCCATCACACCACGCCTAAAAGCTAGGGTATAATTTGGTCGTATTTCAAAAATGATTTATGGCTCGTATTTCCCGGGTGCTGGGAAAGAGTAGCGGGGCTTGATTTAAAATGTATACGTTATGATGCACGAATTACAATACAATGTGTTTTCCCGCCTAAAAGAAACGAGGAGCAAATAGGAATGCGCAGAGGGCCGTGGGTGTTACTTATGTGTGGTTTCCCCCATGTTGGTAAAGCATTTTGCATGGGTGAAGGGGGGCCCTCAACGCTTCACATGTTGCGAATAACTTCGTTCCTCCATACCTTTACCTCCTCTGAAAAGTATTTACATTTATTTTCACGTGCGTGTATGCTCACGTACGCGGGTATATGTGTGTTGAAGCGTATGATGGTACAACCACAGAATGCTTCGTGCGCAATTCTTTAAAAAGATATTGTTAATGCGTTAGACACACACGCAAACAAACACTCATACACGCACGCGCGCGCGCTTGCACACACACCTTACTTTCCACCTAGGTATGATGGTGGTAAGTTACGGAAGTGTCCACGTGTACTTAAGACCCTCCTTGACTTATGGACGCGTACACATTCACATACATTGTAATGAGAGGCTATGTTGGGCGGAGGGGAAAGTGCAATGCTCACACTGCATGTATAGCTTCAGTACTTCCTTCATGCTCCTCCTCCTCCGGGACGAAATTACATTCTGGCTTGGAGGATGGTGGAAAATCTATCTTTTACACTAAAAACTTTCTCCAACTTACCGAGCCCGGGAGATGGGAGGGCGGAGGACTAACTTTGCCGTGCATATTGTAGGCCTTAACCGTGGCTAAGCGAATACCTAAGTTGGCAGCTCCTACCCTATTTCTGCTCTCCCGTCGTTTTCGTCGTCTCCTTCGTCCTCGTCTTCCTCTTCTTCTTCCTTCTCCTCCTCCTCCTCCACTTCTTTTCTAACAGGATCCTCAGTCCGTACCCGTCCTTTTTATGGCAATCATGAGATACTCGACTATCTCACGGGAGAAACCAACCAGGCATGCCCTCCTTATATCTTCTTTCCTTCTCCTTTTTCTCCTCCTCCTCCTCCTATTCCTTCATCTCCTTCTTTCCCTTCAACTTGAAAATCAAGTGAAAGCCTTGAAACTTCGCTCTGGCAGACTCCCACTCACTCTTTCTCTACCTCTCTATGTATGGCTTATGCAAATACACGCCACTGTCCGTCTTGTGTGTCTGCCTCTCTCCCGGATTTCACTCCACTAACCTTATCCACCATATATTTACATGTGGAAAGACTCTGTACATATAGTGCTTTAACTGTGAAGAAGAAATATGATGGGGCCCCACATTACGCCCTGCTATAGGTAGTCTTCTCTCCTGCCTGGCATGGCAGAATAAATCCACGCTTTATTTAGCTCGTTTTTCAACTTTCTCACACGAGAGTAGCTACTGACTTTGCTGTCTTAGTCGTGGGTGTGTGCCTGCGTATATGACTGCACGAGGAGGAACCTTGAAAATCCTTCAATTTGCCGTGGTACGATAAGGGGCTTTGAAAATCCCGTCAGATGCAAACTGGGTGGCCACATAGACGTAGCACTCCCGGGCGCCGCGCGTGTTGTGGGAAGATGAATCTGAATGGAATTCCCTGTGAAACTGGCGGCATTTATGCCCAATAACTTGGTTGGATGCACGGGAATTGGTCCATGAAGGATGCAATTTTTCAGTATGGAGGGTCAAAAATTACCAGAAATTTCTTGAAAACAGGGCCGGGAGCCACACTGGAAACGGCTGTGTCCAAGGAACTCCGATCTCGAAAGTGCAAACCCCGGAAGGTCAAGAAGGTCAACTGTACGACCACCGCATTTGGCTGTTGTCCCAACAATGTGGATGTTGCCAAGGGTCCCTTTGGAGCCGGTAAGCGTTTAAATTACTCTCCGCGTGGGGGGAGCGTGACAAAATTGATCATGTAGTGATTAGGTATTGGGGGAAGTGTTGATGATGATGACATTTGTGTGTTCTTAACTCGTGGTCAATTTGTACCGGATGCAACACATTTGGGTGTCCAAACTAATGTGGAGATATAATTGGTCCCAGGGTGTGAGATCCCGAAGACCTGCGACAAGACCAAGTTTGGCTGTTGTCCGGACGGCGTCTCCGTGGCTACAGGGAAGAGGAACAAGGGCTGCCCGCTCCCGGCCTGCGAGAAGACGCTCTTTGGATGCTGTCCAGATGGGAAGCACTCTGCAAAGGGCAATGATGGTGAGGGCTGCGAGGAACAGAAGGAACACTGTGAGGACAGCGAGTAAGTGTGCAATAAATTTCCGTTCACATATATGCTGTGAAGTTCTTCCAACATCGCTGCTACGACTTACACCCGAGCCAGCTCCTCTGTCTCAAAAGTTTTTGGTTACGCATGTTACAAGCATTTGTTCGTATTTTTCCATCTACTTTAACTCCTACGGGATCTAACCAAGCATGCACATATTTTCGGATTCAGATGAAAGGACTCGAAATTTTGGATGGTTAGAGGAAGATCATGGGTGTGTAAAATTGTGTGTGTGTGTGTGTTTGGATGTGGGCGTATTTTCTGCTTGAAAATTGTCCCATCCTCAATTTAAATATCAGAGGGGAGGAATAGGGTGGGAGCACAGCTGTGCCTGAAATGTAATCTAATTTATTTCTCATGTCCAGCTCAACTGCGAATACTTTAACTTGACTCTATAAGTAAGTTGAATGGATCCTATCTTTTTCCCAGGTTCGGCTGCTGCCCCGATGGTGAGACGCCCGCGGAGGGTCCTAAAAATAAAGGATGCGTTTCCAAGGGTAAGAGAGTATGTCTTAATTCCCCCTTGTTTCCCTCCATCTCTGTCATCTCAAATTCATTTTCTCAACCTCGAAAACATTTACTACCACACATCTATAATGTGGGTGACCTCATCCAACCGGTTTGACCTTTACAGAAATTTTTTGGCAGAAAAGTAACCTTTGGAAACGGAAAGAGTAGGAAATAGGGTTTTTGCAAACGGGTGCGGGCCACCAAAACTCTCACCCCTACCTCTTGGGCTCATGTCCATTTCCCCAAAATATGATGGTCAGTGGGTTGAGAAAATGAGACAGGCCTATAGCCACAGTCACTAGTTAGAGGTTAAAGGGAGGGATCCAACTTTTCACTACAACTCTGATTCATATCCGACTACTCCGCAGTCCGCCTATATAGATTTTCCTTCCTCTCGCATAAGTCTTCTTGTAGTGGTAGGTAGTGATGGTAGTCCAGTAGCAGTAGATCATCTGGATACAGTAAGAAGTTAGATAAAAGACGGCGGCTTATGGCTATTGGGCTAGAAATTAGATTGATTTTCTACGCATAAAGCTCCAACTTTCCCTTCCAATGCATTAAACAGAACAATTAAAAGGGATTGGGAGATGTGAGTGAAGTGTGGCGTGACGGAAAGTTCGGACACCAGCCCGGTTTCATTCCTTCCCCAACTCACTCTCACAACTCTTTACCCAATCTGGGATAAGTTGATGCCGACATTCAAGTTGGTAGGATGAACGTATGTACGAAGATGGCACCGTTGATAATGTATCGACTGCCATCCTCTCTCCAGACCTAATCCATCCCCCTCGGAGCTCTTCCGTTTGACCTGTGATATGTGTTACGAAGAATTGGATTTACTCTGCCTGTAGAATCTAATGTAGAAGGAAGATTATGAGGGCAACCAAGTGGAAACAAGCTGAAGGTTAGACCAGAACGCATATGGACGGGGAATATACGCGTTTGAGGGTAGAAATAAATGGTGATAAATTCCGCCGATGGAAGTATACTGGCGGTAGCCTTAAGCCGGGAGACATTGTGATGGCAAGTGAGAGAGAACTCATCTGTACGTTGTTGATTGGATAAGTTATTCGGGTTGAAAATGAAAGTTTGTTCCATGAAATTGTTTCACTTGGTTCTCTGGTGGCGGGTTCAGAATTCGCACCCGACGACAGTTACGCCGTCGTAGTGTCGACTCTTCTCGCGCTAGGCGGTTGGGTTTAAGCTGGGAAAATGATTTGAGCTGAAATTGAGCCATATGGACGTGCACGTGGAATGACATGAAGCTGTGACACTGCTTTCGGTTCTTGAAGTTCCGACGGTATGCTGCTGCTCTC
>WJFA01002848.1:0-14538 GCA_009870155.1 Pseudobourletiella spinata | reverse complement strand
TTTTCTTATTAATGGACTTGTTTGAATTTTGAATAATGATTTTCCATACACTTTGTATTACACAGCTGCAACATTCATACTTCCCGCAATGTCCGCCACGACTAATTAATACGTCGAAATGGATACATTAAGTTTTGCGTTTAGGAATTTGAAGAGTTGTCGCAGGTTAAATTTTGCAACTGACCGAAAAGTCAAACGTTAAAATTTGCAGTTTAACCGTCGATGTGATTTTGTTGTCATGAGGTACTCACTTTGCCACCGACGCACTGACATTTATGGTAGTATGTAGCTCAGCCAAACATGAATTCTTGCACATAAGAACCATCCAGCACTTCTGCTCTTGGATGACGTCGCGATCGTTCACGGTAACGTATTTGTGCAAGGATGACATAGGAGTCTCCCCTTGTAAGTTTTAAGCTGTGATTGCAGTTGTAAGTTTGAGTGAATCGAAGGTGGATTCGGAGGTTGGATCCTCAACGAATTTTTTGGATAATTTTCTTCCAGGGTTGAAATTATCCGGGAGGCAGGTCATGACGCGCACATCACCCATACGAAGGAGTTTGTGAACATGATTCAAGAATTTTTCCGTAAAGACGAGTGAACTGTCATCAATGAATTTTGGGAAGTGAATTGCGAAGTCACTTCCGGATTTCCCTAAAAATCAACTACTAGGTACAAGCACCTCTTATGATTGCTTGGTTGAGTGATCCTGTGCGTGAAAAACAGTATCACTGTAAACATTTAATAGTGGTGACTGCATTTCAGTGATTGAACAATTTCCTTTCATGCTGATGTTTTCTGATAATTGACGCATATAATTTGAATTATTGAAAGAAAACGTGGATGAGGTAGGATGTTTCAGAATGATGCCCTCAATATTTTTTGAATAAATTCATAATGGCGTAAACTAGGGATAATTTACACATTTTTGCTGAATGAAGCGGTTTGAAGTATTTGAGAACGGGCAGAAATGGCCGATTTCTAACGGTTTAAAATAAATAAATAAAACAAATTTTTAAAATTAGTAAATTAAATAAATTAAAATAATCAATTTTTAAAAAATTGCGGTAGTTTAAAACGGTTAACGTGGATCATGCAGATTATGCATTTTTCGTGGACCAGCCAAATCATTAGGCCGTCATCCGATTCTCTCCATCTATGCATTGGTATTGGTACTAGTAGAGCAGGGCAGGCAAATTCCACAAGTAATATTAAATGATTCAGTGATATCAAGTGACCAGTCAAGGTCAGTCAGCAGCAACAACCTATTAACGTTTAAACCAGCAGTCCATAAATGAAAAAATCGGAACCTGAAATCCATCTACCCCGAAGTCCCTGATTATTCCAGGCATTGAATAAGAGGGAAGAGCCCTCGCGAGTGTTGACGTTGGGATTAAGGTATGCTACTTTTGGAGCCGTAATGAAGGAAATGCCAAGGAATCCACTAGTATCCCACCAAAATGTGTGTGGGCTGTCCCTTGCATGGCTACCTAAATTTCATTGACAGCATATCTGTATGAGCAATAATACAAATCCGGGTTAATTTACCTACAGGGTGTCCCATAATGATAGGTCACATTTGTTTTCGCTCTAGAATCTGAACGACTCGACGTTGAACAATGATCATGTTAGCAATTGAAATCTGAGACTTTAAGATTTTGTATGGTACCATGCTTGGCCAGATCGGCCCACTGGTACCCGAGATATGGTGCATGGATAAAATCACATGGTAACTTAACATTACCGTAAACGGGACACATTTTGGCCTATTACTGCTAAACCCCTCGGCGCAGACGCATGCGTGATAGCGCGTTTGATAGATCTTGAGATGGCGCTTCAGGCCTGTTGCATCACTTTTTGCTGCACCTGAACTCCAAATTCGACGCCATGGGATGTGTGGGTTAACCACGGTAGCGTAGAAATTTTGGCAGCTAAATACTGCTCGGACCACTTTAGGAGACTGGAATAGGGTAGAAAATTATAATATTCTCTATTTCGTGAGTACCCGAATATCCTCCACCACTGCACCAACCAATCTCATGTGCACCAAGCCCAGTTTCATGGTGGATTTTCTTATTACAGCCCCTTTGCTGTCAACAAACTCAATCAGTCAGTTTCACTAATGTTTTGCACCATAAGGTTTGGGTCAAAATTATCCGTAATTGCAAGGCGTGGAAAATCGAAAGCTTGGCGCCAGCAGGGATGGGTAGGCAACGTCCGAATAGCGTCTGCCAAGAAGTGCGGTCGCGTTTCTATCCATACAAAATATTAAAGTCTCAGATTTCAATTGCTAACAAGATCATTGTTCAACGTCGAGCCGTTCAGATTCTAGAGCGAAAACAAATGTGACCTATCATTATGGGACACCCTGTACATATTAATTTTGCTTATGGCGTGTTTATTTAAATAATTTCCTTCGATTTATGCCACTTTTAAAGGCGGAGTTATTCCAGCCACCTGATAAAACTATTATGTGATCTCTTGTACACCTACCCCTGGAATCAGAGATGTCAGTTTTATGAAGTCGCCAGGATCTATTTATTCATTTGAAATTGCAAATGAAAACCATCCAAAAAAATTTAAGATGATACTGAATCAATCCTGTGAGCCTTCTGGAATCTATCATCACGAAAAACTTAACAATCTTGCCAACAGAGGAAGCAACAGGTCGCACGAACGGCACATTCGCCAAACATTATCAGGGGACTGTAATGGCATCAAAATGAGTTTCTTGAACATAAATCAGTAAATCAGGTGTGGGAATGGAACGCCATCCATATAACGCCTATACAAAAAGGGGTGGACCTGCCATCCGTCTTTAGCATCTAATCTCAATCAAGAACCGTGAGAAGCAATAAATCGGAGGACAAATTCAAAATTAATTTTTATTGGCACAAACATTTTTTAACCCTTACTATAAGTCCTGATATATTTTCCAGCTACCTGGAACTGAACATTTACAGCGTGTCTCCTGGGAATTTATCGAGCAGGAAATGATGCAATCTGGGTTTAAATGCTACAGGGTGTGCATCCGTCACTATGGGTAGCACAGTTGTGAGAACTTTGCAGGGTATATTGTTCATTCCCAGGCCATGAGAACACAATTGGTTAGCAGCGGTAGTAGTGTGTCGTGCAACAAAAACCCACTATATGTAGCTAAGTAGTCAGACCGGGTCGTAGTCTAAAATTTGGCAGAAGAAGCTAACTCACATCTTATGAAGAAAATCTCAGGTCTTGAGGCAATTGCTAAAGGTGGTGCAAGTGAACTCAGAAATGGACGTGGTGTCTCGGAAAGGTAGAGCTGTGTAGCTTTCTTTTTCAGAGGCTTCGCCAGTTCAATATGTGCATTAGCTATGAGCAACAGGGGCTGGGTGAGAGCATTCCCACGCTTCGGTCTTCCAGTTCTCATGGTTATTATTGTAGAATCTAATTATCACAAATGTTCACCGTCTGTCAGTAGACGGACTAACGTTAACTCAGCAACAAGCCAACAAGTTGCTCGTGGCCATCCAAGTGATTGTTGCAATCTGGTTATATATTTCGTACGAGCGCTTGTACATTTGCTGAAGAACAGTAGCCTTTAGCAAGATTTCGTTAGTTCTTCTATGAAACTGTGCCTTTTCGATCCTAAATTTTGACGCCAACATGCTTCGGAGCATTGGAATTGTGAATTGTTTGAAAGGTTACCAAAATGCTTTCGGCTGCCAGAAACTTGCAAGTTTTTCCACTACCAGAAGCAACTTATTACCAAAAATGGAAGTTGATGGGATGGACATCAATTATGAGGTTGTAGGAAATGGGCCTCACACGGTGCTCTGTTTACCAGGTTTAGTTGGTAAGGTTTGGATACGTCAAAAATTATACATTCGATTGCTTCATATATTCTATTCGCTAATATAATTGTCTGTAGGAACTATTGAGATGGATTTTGGCCAGTTTTTTGAAAAAGTGGATAAAACTAAATTCACATGGGTTGCTTGGGATCCACCCGGATACGGTAAAAGTCGTCCACCACTGCGTGACTTTAGCGGTTCGTATGGACATAGAGACGGCGTAACTGTGGGGAAGTTAATGGAGGTAATTCCACTTTATTTATGAGCATGGGCGTAGCCCCTAGGCTAAAATGTTGCGTAATTATCTCACAATTTTTAGAAACTCGGTTACGATAAGTACTCTGTATTTGGTTGGAGTCAAGGGGGAGCCAGCGGCTTATTCCTTGCGGCCGAGTACCCCCAATCAGTTTTAAATCTGGTTACACTTGGTACAGCCTCGTGCAATGATGAGCGGCTTCTTCGAGTCTACGAAAGTGAGTCACAGAAAACATCGACTAGAACAATTGTTTTTGTTCAATTCTGACGTTTTCGTGATACCATTCCAGTAATATCCGCCATAGAAAGTTGGCCAGAGGAACGTCAGAAAGAGAAGTTGGCCGTATACGACCGAAACTATCTGAAGAAAATGTTGAAGGACAACACTGCTGCCGCGAAGCGGTCACTTAGCTCTGCTGAACGTGGAAACTACTTGAGAGACTACGCCGAGAAAATTCTGTGTCCCATTTTGCACATTAATGGTGATGCAGACAACACGTGTACCAAAAATCACGCCCATGGTCTCAAGAAACGGACGAAAAACTCTAGGTATTGGAACTTCAGTAGATCAAGACCATTTTGATGACCGATGGAATTTGTAAACAAATGAGTATTAATGTTCTATAGGGTGGTCATCATTCCGAAGGGTGGCCATGACCTTCACTTGACGCACACGAAACAGTTTATGGAAATTGTTGAACCCTTCTTCCTGAATGAAAAATTAACTTAAACTTCTCGAACATAGTGCTTAGGTAATGTTGCTGATGTACAATGTTCTGTCGCAAAATAAAAGTACAGGTTGTCCCAAAATGATTTGTCTCATTTACATTTCCTCTCATGCCCGAACACCTCAACGGAGGACAATGAATGTCATCTGCAATGAACATCTTCTGCACTTTTGTGCTAAATTGTCGGGAATAGGGAATGTTTACATTTCTTATGGGACTGTCCATAGGAATTTTAATGCATATAAGGTTTCGTTCCTGTTGAAAAACATTCAAGGGAGGAGGAACAATAAGAATCATGAAAATGATTATGGAAACCCCCATAAAAAATTTTGACATTCCCTTTGAAGATGCTTTTGCCTATTGATTTCACCAGCCCCCTAGTTAAATCTGAGATGCTTTCGGGATTTTGATGCAAGTGAAATTAATTTTTAAAAACATTCAAAAAGGGAAGGAACCCTTGGGTGCATTAAAATCATAGTGGTAAATCCCAGAAGAAATGTTAACATTCCCTTTTTCCGTGCTGTGAAGAGCTCCCACAGGAGGTTGGATTGGGACTTCAGGTAGCACCAAAAGTGGTGCACACAGATCGAAGCGGTAGCAAAAGAACTATCGAATGCGCTATGGCGAATGTCTCTGCGCCATCTGGTGTGGGAGTTCTGAGCAGAAAAGACCACCATTTACGATAATCAGCATGTGGTTTTTACCACGTAAATTCGTAACCAGCCGTCGGATGTGAGCGAGCCTGGTACCGAACAAATACTCGAAGCCTCAGCTATTGATTGCAACCACATTCATTGTCCTCCGTTCAGGCGTTCGGGCATGAGAGGAAATATAAATGTGACATATCATTTTGGGACACCCTGTATTTTGTACTTAGTACCCTATATAAACCGGGATCCGGACAACTGCACCGAGGGACCGCTCAACTAGGCCAAAAATACATGGATCGGACAACTGAACCTCCAGGCGCGGACGACTCAACCAAGACAAATGAACCGCCATGAAACATCATTATTCATATATCATATGCTAACCTTAAAGTCCTTCGCCCAACTATTGCCTAATTTAAGAAATATTCCACATTAAAATTTCACCAACTTTGATTCTAGGAAATTGAACATTATAATTCCCATAAGGATTTTAATGTGCCAAAGGGCCCCCCTTTGGTGTATTGCTTGAGTAGTTTTTCACAGTATTCGAAGATTTGAAAATTTTTCAATGTTCATTTTTACGAAATTCTGAGTTTTGATATTTTTTGCAATTTTTGCACAAAAGCGGTCAAGAACATCTATGCCTGCTTTGAAAATTTTCATACCGGAAGCAACTTTTTGCTAAGTAACTAAAATTAATAATTTCGAGAAAATGAACTCTGGCGAATTTAACATTGATTTCCCATAAGTATTTTCATGCTCGCAAGGGTCCCCCCTTGGTATTTTCCAAAAATTTCACTTTTTCCGAAATTGTTGCAAAATCATAAAATAACTGCTTTTTAAGCTGTATTATGGTATTATAAGATAAATACAAGCCTACGTTTGGGTTCCTCAAGCTTTGCACTCAAAATTATGGCAGTATTTTACCTCTGAAAAGCCGAATTCGCAGACTTGAAATTTTTGTTTTGAGATTGGTCCGGGACTACAGAACCGATTTTAATAATTTTGGTTTTGAATGAAAGGCCATTAAATTTTCTAGAATTACAATCGAAATTTTTGCAAAATTCGAAAAAATGTTGGAGATATGACGATTTAAAAACTTTAAAGTGAAATTTCGTCAACTAATTTTTCGAAAATCGGAAAACTAAAAAACAAGTCTTAGAAAATTTCATTTTCTTTCAAAAACAGTTTCTGAAAATCGGTAAAGAATTGTCCCACAAAAAATAAATCAAAAAATTCAAAATTTTATCCTATATCTCCGCTACCAGTGGTCATAAGACGGTACCATTGGTATATTAGGAAAGTGCTCGTCGAGAGGAATCGCTTGGTATGAAAGTTTTTTAAATTTGAGAGTACTCGTGTCACTCAGGTCGAAACCTCGTTAAGTTACTTATGTAGATGGCGCATCAGAAATCTAAGCCCATACTACAAAATTTCACCGATTAAAGTTTAATCATGCAAGTCCTGCAACTTCCCTTAGTAGCTGATTAACTATTTTCACTTACAGAAGTTCATACATCATTATTTGTTCAGAATTACCTATTTTCTGTCAGTGTCAGTGACATTTCGTTGCTTCCATACCCATACCCATGGGTATCCATTGATTATTGTGGAAGGAAGAAGAAAACACGCTGAGCAAAATCGGATTTATTCAGCTCATATTAGGATAACCAGGTGAATGCAGTAATTTGAGAGATTTCAACAATGGATTGATTACAGCCATTGCATTCGGAAAAAATTCCATCCGAGTGGCAGCAATTTGCAGTAGGATAGAGTAGTTACGCTCACAACCACCCACCCCTATCAACAGCGCTTTTTTGCGGAGGATAAATAATGGTACAGCATAGTAGTCATTTCATTTCGAATTTTTGTTCATGCAGCGTTGCTCATTACCACCATCACCCTCACGATACAGTCCTATCCTTGGTTAGGATCCAGAACCAGTATCATTGTACAAGGAGTCGACCCTCCCGATGATATTCTCGATCATTAAAGTGGGAGTGAAACTAACGAGATCCATTGGTGCTATCGGTGCACGTCGACTGCAGAGAAATCTTAGGTTTTTAAAGTTAAATTAGAAATTGGTTTTCAGTATTGCATAGGTCATCAAAACCAGAAAAAACAAGGCAGATAGCAGGTTCGAACTCTCGTGTATATTATACTTTAGCACGTATGCACATACCTTTAATCTGCGGTCATTAGAAGAGGACAATCCAATCGGAGATTAACTAGATAGTTTTACTCTACAATATTTCTTAGCTCATATAAAAGTCTAACATTTTCCCTTGGATTTAATCATTCTTCTCTGCGTAAGAAGCTTTAAACGACCCCTGCGTTGTGTGTGCAAATTTCATTCTACATACTCAGTTCATTAGTTTAAAATTCTTACTCGCAATGATGGGATACACAAATTTCGTAAGCAATACTTTTTCACTCAAAATATTCTCTAGGTCTATGCAAGCGTGTTACGAGTTAGATTAACAAATTTTTTACTTCTTGTGCTTCCAGGTTCTTGTGCTTTCTCTCTTGGCTGCAGTATTCATCGCAATTATTGGAGCTGGTCCAGTATTTCTGCTGGGGACCCCTTACGAAGGCGTTGGACACAACTCACTCCCTAGTCTACTTAACTTTAGGTAAGATACCGTACTTACATATACATGAAAACTAAGTAAAAAAGGTTGGGCTGTCAGATTAGTAACGGTTATCGCGTGGAATCGTAAAAGCTGCGAAACTAATTTACGGCTTGTCTATTTCCTAATTTTATCAGGAGCCTAACCTGAATATGGTTTGAGCACGAATTTTGTGGGGATGTCTAATAACTAAAAGAAAAAGGCAACTCTGTCGAAAACATAGCTTGTGCTCATGTTGTTCGGTTGACAGAGAGTTCTTTACTATTTTGATGATTTTTAAGATCAGTTTCTACTAAAAGCTACTACGCCGTAGTGATATCTTCATTCTATCCATTTGTACCTTGCAGGCAGGCACGAGGCTACAGCCCATGGACCAGCTCAAGTGCTGTTGCTTTTGGAAGATTTGGTTAATTATGCAGCCAGCCAAAGTAGAATGTGCCAGTGGTTTCGTCATGAATCTTAAAGCAAAACCTCTTTACTAATTATTACTTCTATTGATAAAGTGTCCAACGATTTAAAACAACACACTTCATACTTTTTCATGCCTCCAAATTTCATGTAAAAGATCGGGTCCGGATGAGTCTTACAAGCTCGACATGTTAGAGATATAGCAAACGTTTAAGTATAATTTTTTGTGTCAAGTGAATCATTTTGGCGGCTTCATCAGTCATCAACGCCATCAATTTACACGGTGAGTGCGCCATGCGCAAAGAGAACACTATAGTTCCACATACAAACCAAGCAGGCCCTAACTACAGTTAATAATTTATTTACCAGTAGTTGGCATCACACATACCATGATCAACAATGTGTCCATTATTTAATGTCTCAATGCTTGAAGTATGACATGGCCCCTCTTTCTACCTGACTTATTATCACATCATTCAGTCACACTTCTTTTTCCTTCATGACAGTTTACCTTAGCTATAATTAAATTATTAACTCTGTACGGACAATACACAAAAGCAGGCCAGAGCTCAGGCCTGCTGCCTGCCATCAGGGTTGACAACTGGACTTAATACTGGGGGGAGCTAATACCATCTCCGTCAACAGCATTCTTTTTTTCAAACACATGCGGCTTGGGATTTCCGGTCAAAAAACATTAACGCCCGCTTTGACTGCTCTTACTTTTTCTTTTTCTTGATTAGTTGTATAAAATGGACGAGCGTCGCTCGTACTCGAACTTGCTCACGTCAAAGACGATTCAAGAATTGCGGACTTTGTTCAAAATCATGGAACTCTTTCGGAGTTTTCCTTTCAAACTTGTCACAAATCTAACAGAACCAACGGTGCGAATACGGTTCATAAGAAAAAAGTTAGACTATACTATCTGGATCCTTGCAATGCTTCGTATTTTAGCCTGTACATTGTGTTCTGGTATGTCTTTCTTGAGAGGAATCATACCTAACTACCAGACGAGGGACCTTTCGGATTTGGCGCAGGACAAACTAATAACAATTGTGTATGTGAGCACATGCGTTTTCCACTTGAATTTCTGGCGACAGCGAGGAGAGATGGGATGTCTCATTTCGGAAATCATATGTCTGAACCACCGCCTAAGTGGATGCATGTACATCACAGGAGCAAAAATGAACAGATTCGACATCACGATGGTAACAGGAAGAATACTAATGATCGGAGCTGCGGCGCTGTGGAATCTAACCTTCTTCATAAATCCGGAAGACTCGCGCTACCTCTATCACATGGTGCCTAGCAACGTGAAGTCACCTCTCCTTGCGTTAGTGTTCTACATAACTGAATCCCACGCCCTCTGTACGGCGGCGGTCACACTATGTTTTCACTGGTACTTAGCGCTAATCTACGCCAGAGTAACGGGCTGCTGGATTGAATTTTGCTTTAGGTAAGCTCTTTTGGTGGTTGATTGGGTTGCCTAAATAACCTCATTAATACTCATGGTTGGGAATATTGGAAATTTAATGGTGCGAGGCATGACTGTGGCGACTGGGAAATAGAAGCCATACAGGCGCCGAACAAGAAGCAGAGTCCTCTCTGTAATCTATAATTTCCAAATTAAATTAACGAATATGAGAATGAAACGCTGGAGACATTTCGCAAAAATTACCGACAAATGCGTTCCAGAAGGGGTTCCCAGACTCGATCAGCTTTGAAGCGCCCGAACACGAGAACGGCACAAAATGATTGACAAAAGTCTCAACTGAGTTACACACAGCTCCAAGTTCATTATTCGGCAAGGTGATCCATGTACGCCGCAAACTGTGTTGCAGTTCGGAGTGGGAGTCAATATATGTCGAAGTGAGAATATTGTTCGTACAAGATTCCAAATAATTGATATCTCCATTATTGATTCCTGGAGGTCATCAGTGACCAAATGTCAAATGCTCCTTTAAGATATCAACAGTACAGACATAGACCTAATCTACTGCCTTACTGAGCAGCAATATAACCTGGTAATGTCAGTATTCCAACCGTGTTGGTATAACCTTTCGATCGACCTCTTTGGCCGTCCCGGTCTTTTTTAAATAATGGATGGCACCTTATTGTATTCCTTCGTTTGCAGTCACTACTATGGTGATAGCAATCAGAGTACCTACCGCCATAAAAATTTCGAAGAATTGGTTCTATGTTCAAACCAGCGGCCTATGGTTTGTTACTAAAATTAAGGCCATATTGTTTCAAGTTCCAGGGATTCAGGAGCAATGCGATCTACTAATACCATCAAGTACTACACACATCTTCACATTCTCAATGCATCCTTCAACTCATGTGCATCAAAATACATCTGGCCGACCGTGCTTACCTTTTGCATTCTGCTTCAGACAACATTTCATGTGCTGCTGATAATGATTTATCATTCATTCATTCCACTGCTGAGACTTTTCGTTGTTGTTTTGGGGGCTGTGATAGTTTTCATGCTTGAAGTGAGCCTTCTCCTTTGCTTTGGACATATTGAAACGAGTTCTGTGTATCTGTTGCAGTCATTACGGCAACCTAACTATGACTATAGGTCAATAGTCAGTGAGAATCGGCACCTCCAGCGTAGGAAGCTCAAGTCAATGCATCGTCTCACTTGCAGTGTTGTGGGTTTCTTTACTTTAAATACGAAAACCCTTGTTGGCTTTATGCTGGCCATGACGAATCTCACTCTGAATGCAATAATCCTCCTCCGCTAAAGGAAGCGGATCGGTAGTGATTCTTCTATAAATGGGGGTGTAGCGTGTAGACACGAAATAAATAAAACCTTTAATTTGTATAGCATGTTGGAAAATTTTCATAGGTGGTTGGACAGCCGACTAAATTGTAAATCTGTAAATGCCTACACCTTTGATGTATTTATAAATATACGACTGGTAGTTTTGGCTCAGTCGTTTCGCGAGGTACTATTATTATTAGTAGGATTCCATCGGCTCCACTCAACAAGTACCAAGTGGTCAGAAATTAAAGATACCTTTGTGAAAGCACTGCATAACGGATGGAATGGATAATTTTCTGTGAACACCCAGGCACATCAAGTACATTATAGCGTTATTCCTCCATGATACATGGGATTGCAACATATCTTCTACAGTAATAGAAAACCGTATCGCACTAGTTTAATTCATGACAATACGCCACTTCAAATACCTATATCAATACGTATCTCGTGTCGTACCAATTAAATTACTTACATTTTCAAGCTACTTGTTGCGGCGAGAACACGAGTGGGAGTTGGAAAACTCCAGAATGAACGACGAACTTAGGAAACGCTCGATGAGTTTGTGTGGGCAATGGAAATGAATGGACAGCGAACGTTTTGGGCCACCAAGCGTGGCTCTGGAACACTCTCAGCGCTCAGCACCAAGCCTGTGTTGTGCTGGTGTGTTCGGAGCAGGGAGAGAGAGGATGAGAAGATGGACGAATGAATTGGACCAATCAGCGGCGAGCTAACGGCCCATATCTCCACAGCACACTATGCGAAACGTTCTGGAGGCGCGTGGAGATGGAAAGTGGTGGAACGTTGCGGACTTCGCCCAGCGTATGCAGAGCTAGCTTGCGGAACGTTGGTGACGGCCGGACTAAGAATAAACTTTCTGCCCAGCAAATGGGATTGCCTTTTCCAGAAGCCGTGGAACCTTCTCGGGCGCCTGCCGTCGCCTATAAAAGCAGACGGGCTGCTCCAGCGCGGGGGAGTTGGGATTTGACCATCGACGAGTTCACACCTGTGTAGCGCTCCTGACTGCACTGGTTTTCGGACAGAAAACGGACTCTGGATTTCTGTGAATTTTGTCGAAGTGTTTTGGATTGCTCCGACGTGGCCCGGGACTTTTTTGTGAAATTGTGGAATTTTCTCCAGTGACTGATTTGTGAGATTCCGACTGAAGTTTCACTTTCCTGACGCGGGTCTTTCATTGGGGAAATTGGTTTATTTAATTTTGTGTGTGTTAATAAAGTGATTTTGTAGTCCCAACTCACCTGGCCTTGTGTGTAGTAGTAATTGATTTCCACGATCAGGCGTGCGTTTCCGAGGCCAGTTTGACGACGCGCATAGAGCTATCGAAGTTGTTGGAGAAGCGCACTAACACTCCTGAAATGCATCCCAAACTTCATTTGACCTCATCACTTCTGAGAAAAGCATACGATACCACCAAAAAAACTTCGACACGCAATCATTAAAAACATCTTGCTTCCACTGTTATTACTGAGAAACTGCCGCTGGCGATTTCCAGTGTAAACTGGATTGTTTCGAAAGCTTACCCGAATGTCAGTGTCAAATTTTGCAAAATTGCCGTAATATCACAATCACATTAACTGGCAATTCTGAATGTTACACTGACAGAGTTCACCGGAGCTGGCTATCTGCGTGTTAAACCAAACATGCAAGTACGCAGTAATCGCTACAAGTGAAGTCCACGAAAATTTTAGGACCCTCATCCGCCTTGCAGTGAAATTTCGTGGCCATGGGTATGGATAGCCCACCGAAAAACAAGCTCTAAATCTTCCTCTTAATACCATTGGCAAGAACGGTTGGAAGTTGGAACTAATAGTTTTGAGACTTTTCTCACAAATGATAAATCACAAAAGACTTTTCTGCCATGGTAACTTCCACAGATGAAATAGGATTGTATCCAGACATGGGCGCCTTCCTACAAAGTAGGCCTTAAAATAGGCTGGGAAGTAGGAAGGCGAAGGAAAATGACGAACGAAAAGGGTAGGCAGTAGGAAGGCATGACATGTGAGCCTTCAATATAGGTTGATGAAGGAAAGGCATAATGTATGAGTAGGCTGGCAGGAAGGACACTACTTCTGTGTAGGCTGAAAGGNCCTTAAAATAGGCTGGGAAGTAGGAAGGCGAAGGAAAATGACGACCGAAAAGGGTAGGCAGTAGAAAGGCATGACATGTGAGCCTTCAATATAGATTGATGAAGGAAAGGCATAACATTTGAGTAGCCTGGCAGGAAGATCACTACTTCTGCGTAGGCTGAAAGGAAGGGAACAACGTCTGAGCAGGTGGAAACTAAGTCATCCGCGAATAAAAACGGCCTTTTTGGAATTAAGCCTTCCCTACGCTCTTCTTCATCGGGCAAGGTGATGAAGTTGATCCAAACGTTATGGCTGGTCACTAAACAGCGTGTGCAAACGTTGACTTTGGAATTCCAATCCATACACATTCGTCTATGAACTTGCGTCTCGGATAGCGCATTTAAGACCTTACTCTTCGCTTTAAAAATGGTACAGAACATTTCTAATGTTGGAAGGGATCTTCAAAGTTACTTTGAATTAATACCAGGGACAGTGCTACAAAGTTTTATTAAGATTACTTAATTGGTTAGTAATATTTAAGTAATAAGCCGGCTGATTGAGATGCTGAACTGTGAGTTTTTGAAGGGATCTTATTAAATCCGCATACACATAAACTCGCGTAAATTATATTATGACATTCTTGCGCTTTCTCAGAAAATTACTTTTCACACATTCCGTCTGGTGGGAAAAAGGCAAAATGAAGGATAATTAATGCCTTTTAGGAAGGGGTCAGAAGTTTTGACAAAATAGGTAGACAAAGGATAGGCTTAGTGTTCATCCCATCCTAAAAAATAGGCGCAGTGATTTTATATGGTGGTTTTATATCACAGTGGAATACCACGGTGGTGGGTATTCCGCCGATTGTTTTCAATTTGCCGAAAATAGTGTCATACTCTTAAACTAATGGAAGTTAGACTTGCATATTTATTACCTGCGATTAGCAGGTAATAAGAAAGGGAGGGGACCCCACAGGGGGGTAGAGAGACGGAGAGAATGTCAGGCCAGGCCATATATGGGCATGTATATCCGTACAGGGTACAATTTTTTATGAATTTTTTAATTGTGGTCAGTAGTTCTGGGTAGCGGCTTGTTGCTGTGGGAGCTGGACGCATTGAAGGGAGTCCAGCTCTCAGCTCAGCACAGTGAAGCTGCTGCCTACGCGACACGCAACCGCAGTTCTGGC
>WJFA01002847.1:0-14541 GCA_009870155.1 Pseudobourletiella spinata | reverse complement strand
GGGTGGGACAAAGTAGGAGGGAAAAAAATCAGCCATCTCGTCTTCTCTTATTACGTAATATAGCATTCAGTGGGAGATGACGTTGGGGGTGTTACGTTCGTGATAGTGGGATCACTATAGCAGTATGTATATGCATGCGCTCATCAAGATTGCAACATTTGCACCATATCGATTTCCCTCCCCCCCCCGCTCCCGCCTCACACAACCCATAAAAGAGGGTCAGACATATGTATAAGAATACCACGTATGTACACTCATGGATGAATAGAAGTACGAAGAAGAGTTGTGTGAGTGACTAAAAGAGAGAGAGAGAGAGAGGATTCATGATTTATTTTCGCAAGCCATTCCTTTTCAATGTTGTGCTGCACAGGGGCCGGAAATATTTGCTGTGGGTCACGTATTTGAGTATTTGATGAGATGGTAGAGCCCTACCATTACCCCATCCTTTTCTCCTTTGCTCGCCGAGATGTGAGAGTTTGATGGTGTTTTGCGTCGTCTATATTTATGTATGTGTACTACATATGTATGTATACATATATATGTATCTTGGTAGCGGTAAACATTCCATAGCCTGTGCATATTGGTAGTGTGCAACTCCTGTCATCGTGGACGGCAGAGATAATCATGGGCTCAACAACTCTCTGTTTCATGGTTAGATACAAGATACNTATTGGTAGTGTGCAACTCCTGTCATCGTGGACGGCAGAGATAATCATGGGCTCAACAACTCTCTGTTTCATGGTTAGATACAAGATACAATGTGGCATTATGAAAGCGTGAGCCTTATCTCAGGACATGTATTTTCCCAGTTTATATGATGAGGATGGAAAGTGTTATGTGAAATGTATGTGTATGTGTGTGTGTGTGTGTGTGTATGTGTGTGGATGTGCATGTGTGTATGAAGGATTGGAAACGGAGACGCCTGCTCTATTATTTCTCACCAGCAGTAGTTCTCAATATAGGGAGGGAAAGTGACTGACTTACGGGGTGACGGTCTCTGTCTGTCACGCCAGTTTCAAAAACCACTTTTTGATTAACGAGCTTACAGAGTGTAAACGATAAATCTGTCAAGATTTTTCCACCTCTTCCCCCACGGAGAGTCCCGGGGATATCGACTGTACTTACCATTGCTGGATTTTCGGGTCTAAAACAACCACCCGTGGAAGTGCGATGGGAAAATTCTCGATTTCCCGTAGCTTCGCCAAACACACACACACACACACACACACACACACACAAGCTCTGTTATGCACAGAGGCACACACTTGCACACAGGCATGGACGTACACACACATCGTATACACACACAAACAAGCGTCCACACACAGTCAGGCATATACACTCACATATATGCTCACACAGATATGGCCAACCATGCACACACACACACACACACACAGGCCTACACTCACACCCACATCCCAAACAAGGTCTTGAGCTCTAATCGAATTCGTATACATTTATTGTGGGAGTAAGGAAATCTTGATATAAATCCCTCCGCCAGACGCAGGCTGGATATAAAAAATCCCCTCCCTCGAAAAACTCCCGCCTGCTCAAGCTCCCTTTGTGTCAAATGAATTTCTCTTTGATATTTATCAATCACGGATTTTCTCCAGGCCAGTGAGTGAGGCAGGATAAGAATCTGTGTACAAGGCGGGCTGAGAAACAAAACGGGCACACCCCGGCGCAGCGCCTTGGTCCACGGACATTGGGGATGTGAGTAGAAAACTTTGCGTGCACAACCTTGTGCTTTCTCTCCCTTACCGTCCTTTTATTGTAACCCTTCATACACACACACACACACACACACACACACACACACACACACTTACCTAAACAGACACACATACAAACTAGGAAGAAAATAGCTGGGAGTTTCTTCAGTATTTTGCTTGGAAAAATTAATGTACTAATTTTTTTTTCTCCCTCTCTCTCTCTCTCCCTTCGTGCATGCCCAAGGGTTTAAGTAAACACGCAAAGACTTGGAATCGGAGGGACTCCTACTATTACGACTGTGATGTATATAAGAGGATTCGCTGCGGAAACTCCTTCCTTCCGGGGATAGAAACTATCAGGGCTCACGGTGGGAGGTGCAAGCAAGTGGAGGTGAAGAGCATGGAAACCATGGACGACTGTCCGTTGCTCTCCAACACTCCTGAATGGTCAACATATGTTCGATGGCTGTCCATGAGCTCTGCATATGACTCAAGAGCGGAGCCCGTCCCTCATGATCCCGACCATTGTCGTCCAAGTCACGTTCGATTCTAGCATTCCACGTCCGTATCAGTCCAAATCTCTCGTCTGCTCCGCTAGACCGTCACTCTAATTAGCTGGCTGTTGAATGGAAGATTGAGTGTACAGAGGGAAAAGGCCAGAGGTGGAGTTCAATTTCGAACACTTGTACGAACAGTTGTGAGGGGCGTTGATTGGAGCGTGTTGCCCCCTTTGTGGGTATGAATTGTGGAATAGTTATGTGAGAGGGCACGCGAGCATGGGGGGACAGGCCCTTCCGCCATTCCATTCCTTACTGAGTCCGAAAATGATGATGTCCTCAAAATAATAATAATAATAATAATAATAATAATAATAATAATAATAATAATAATAATAATAATAATAATAATAATAATAATAATAGCAACAAACCAAGTCGTATGCTTCGAAGAATTTGGAATAGAATAAAATTGGAGTAGTGGCATACATGGGAAGTAGATGAGAAAACGATACAATTTTACAATGACCATTAAACTTAATAAACTATTATACATAAAAATATTTAAAGCCTGCAGTCTAGTCAAAGATCACCTGAAAATGGATAGCCTACGGTGAGGGATGCATTAAGGATGTGAGGATTTGAGATCATGTTATATTTCCTCCACGCCCCAGTACACATCCCAATTCCTGCCCTTTCAGCTCCTTGAATGGGATCAGCCCGCTTTGACCCGAATCTCCGGTTCAGAAAAGGATCACATCCGCCTGGGAAGAGATGCAAAGTATATTGTCAACTTCCTATTTTCAAAATTGTCAAACATCATGGTTCACTTTGTGTGGGGGAGAGTTGGATAGGGGAAATGGCTTGATAATTTGACGGGGAAATGGCCGGATCAGACTGTACTGTGTGTTTTCAACCTTTACGGAATTTCCCTCCTCTGTGTCTCTGACCCTCTTTCCCATCTTCTTTTCGCACATGTTTCCCAGCCCTTGCTTTCCCCCTTTACTGCACACCTTGTACCGAAATTCTTTGGACCAGCCGGGACGCCATGAATCATGCCCGCCAGTGGACTTGAAATATGTTGGCGCGGTGGGGATGTACTCAAGTGTGTGTAAATCAAGGGGGATCCTTCTATTACTTTCCCTTCTTATTTGAGCTATGCTTTCTCTTCCTCACGCTTCCCCGCCCGCTCAGCCATGTTTTCCCCCCTAAGTCAAAATAGGTGTGGGGATACGTTAAATTAAATTACTCGAAGCGATATGGTATTTTACTCCGTCCTACTCTCACTCCCGCACCTCGTCACCATGAAACGACGCGTACACATGTATATTCTCCGCCGGGATTCTCATGGGATCCCATTATTCCTATGTGGTAAAAATCCCCGTGGAATCTTCCTATTTAGCTACGCATGGAGGCGTGAGGAGTGCGAGCCGCCCAGCCATGAATTACATGTTCTACGATCGGACTTTCTCCGGACTTTCTCCAACTTCCCCTTCCATCTTCCCCAACTGTGGATCATATACGATGGTGAATTCGAGCAAGTTTGCTCCGTAGTAGCCGCCTATACGTTAGCCACATGCCAACTGTGAGTGGGAAATGTGAGTGTGGGAACTGTTGAACATATTTTTGGACAGGAAAGACGACGACCACGACGACTAGATTGTATGGGAGATCTTTTATGGGCGGGGCGTGAGAAGAGAGTAATCCACGTAACTTTTACGCCGCCACTACAGTACTCTCACACACACTGTGAACCAGTTCCGGGTTATAGGAGGAGCAGTGGGCTTCCAGCCCGTAAAAAAAGTTACCCGCCACCCCACGTGCCGTTCAAGTGTACCAGCAATCCAAGTCGTTGATATGAACCAGTTCCTCCTTCTTCCTCGCTCCACTAAATGAATTTCGGGAGCCAACTCTGATTTCATGATTTATCTAAATTCCATGACAGCCCGTCTGCCCACATTACACGTAGACACACAGAGGCACACTGCCGAACAGAACCTGTTCCCCTGACTTTGAGACAAGGGAGGGGATATACTACATAGATCTGTGGAGTGAGGAAATCCATGCAGGAATTATCCTTTGCACGCCCTTCCCGCCACGGCGTATACATATGTACGTATGCGGCGTGTTCAAAAATCCTTTTTATATTCCCACACAGTGGAGTCTTCTGTGTAGTTAAATCTATCTAATTTCACGGATGACTTCACAGTTCTCAGAACCCAAGGAGAGATTCTAGACTCAAGCTCGGATCTGTCACACAGTTTACACCCCTTTGCTCATTACAGACTGTATATGTATATATATATTGATCAACTTTGAACGGGGCCCTCTGGCCAGGGAAAATCCCACTACGCCGACGGCGCCGCCGCCGTAGCTTAAGGAGTTGATACCATTCCCAGCGCCAGATAGTAGGAATGCAGGGACGGATGATGGGACGACTTGTTCAATAAGAGCCACCCCTTCCTATAGAGAGGGGGTGCCTTTGCCGTAGAGCTCTGATATTCTCAGTCCACTCACGGCATCTGTGTTATGAGATTCCTGATATCAATTTTGGAAGAGATTCCAACTCGGCATGACATACTGCCACATCCGGGAACACGGATGTCTTTAACACGTTCCCATTCTCTTGAGCGGTTATGAGCTGATGTGGTAGTGGTGGCATAGTAGTAGTAGTCCATGGAGACGGACTTGAAAATCCACTTGAAAAAATCCACCGCCAGAATATGTCAGACTCTCCATAATATGGATATCGGAAGGGATGGATGGATGGGGAGGCGGGAAAGAGACAAATTTCATTTTTTTCCGAAGGACGCTGCTACTAGCTATTCCCTCACAGTATTTCTATATGCGGATCAAAAATGAGGAAACTAACCGCATTTCCTTTCTCCTCCTCCTCCTCCTCCTCCTACTCCCTTCTTGTGCACCATGAATAATATCTTGGTGAGTGAGACGGAGCAGCTTCCGTCCGGAGATCATGTAAATTTTTCCATGGCCTCGACGTCCTCAAGTACGGGGAAAAGGATATGAAAGATTCACTTGTGCGGAAGTACTGCTGTCAACTGTCATGACATTCCATGTCCAACCGACTTCTCATCCCTCAGTATACGACTCGTAGTAGTCATCGTCATCCATATGAAATGAACTCACATTCCCCTTCATATATTTCCTCTTTCCCCTTCTAGCATTATGGACTGGTGGGGTGTACGAAAATTTGTTTACTTGTGGATTTAGCCAAGCGTTCCTTCCACAAGGAATGCATCCTTCCCTTTCCTTGGATGACACGAAGAAATATCGTATTTGTGTGTACGTCTACAAGAGCATGTGTGTATATAAGTGTACGTGAGTTCGCATATAAGGGTATGTGCGTACAAGTGTACTTGAGTGCGTATATAAGGGTGTGTGTCTGTGTAAAAGTGTACGTGTGTGTATGCATGAATGTGTGCGTGTGCTCTGCATTCTACTCCGAAGAGTTTCCACTCAAATCCACTTGTCCGCTAAAGACTGCCTGTTCTAGCGGGACGTTTACCACCAGCCAGCGGCCATGGGCTTACCACAGTTGTACAGTTCAGAACTTTCTCCAACTCCTGCCGTAGATATAAGCTACTATAGACGCTCATAGGGTAGATGATGGAGACAAAATCTCCGAGATTGGAAAATATGTTGCAGTAGTGGGGCAGAAAACAGGGTTTTTTTTTCAGAGCGGGAAATTTGTTTTCTTTGTCAATCATAAAAAAATGACTTGGGAAACCGAACCGTGCCCTCCCTCCAGGATCCCTTCCGTTTAAATTCCTTACCCCACCGCACCAGCCATGCATTAAAGCCGATGTGTATCATGTGCAGGGGAACCGGGTTATCTTGGCCGTTTCCCACGACTTACCACATAGGTTGGGGTTGGCCATGGACACATGTGGTTATTAGTTCAGTAGGTTCGCGGCAGTAGTCTCACCACAGCTGAACCCAAAGCCTGACCGAAAGACCATCTCCCTCTTAGCATTCTCCAAGTGTGGGCTATTCACAAGAGAGATTTTTTATGAGCTATTTTCCCTCTACTATAATGACTACGACGACGACGACGACGACGACTACAACTGCTGCCATTGCTGCTGCTACCATGCAGAACCTCCATAAATTAGGAGCATATTTCATGGTTTTTTTCCTCGAGAATTAGGCGGGCAGGGGACATGAATTATCCCGAGATGGTGGGCATATATGAGCCTCATCGCTAGCCTCGCGGAGGAGCACGCTCTGCCCACAGTGTACAATATGGAGAAACCTGAACAAGGGGAACACAATGGGGAAGGTGGAGAGTGAACTGAGGCTCATGGACAACTCCCTCATTGTGGTAGCCCATGCAATGGGTCCATGGAATAGAATTCCCCATTAAGAATACATGAGGAGCTTTGGTCTTATGAATCATGCGGAACTTCTCATTTCCTCCGCTTTCTCCCTTCCCCATCCCACCCTCCCCCTCTTAAATAAATAGTATCTCATTCTTCAAAGTTTTCCCCACTCCGCCGTGTTCCATTTACCCGTCGTGTACCTCATATGTGTATATAAGTGGTGGCGGGAATCCAGAATCGGGAGCCAGAGTAGTATAGGCCAAACAATCCCTTTCCCTTGCTTTCTCCCACTTTCTCTCACAACCCTTTACGCTAACCATCTGGTCGACAATTCGTTGAGTGAAGGAGTAGCACATGTTAATTAAAGGTATTTGGTCGAGCTATGGTTCTTTGTAATGGTAGACTCTGGCGCTGTCACTTCCCAAGCGGATCTCACAATGATAGAGCTGCTGTCGTGAGACTTAAAAGTCAAAATATTGTCCAGTGCATTGTTATCGCTATGTCCCAAAACGACGTTTTTCTAGACTTCCGGTTATTCTCGTGGCGTAAAACTTGACATTTTCCCATCACTTGTGTGGTGAAAGTCTTGTATGTGACAGACTTAGTCAGTGGAGTTAGAAGTGACGGAGCCGAGGTGGGCAGGTCTGTTGATTGGAAATTCATTTTTTCCAATCCCAAGATGCTCCTATTGGCCACCATAGAAGACAATACGTGGTAACAGGCGAAGGATCTTATTAACCTTAAAAAATGACTCCTCAAAAAACTTTTGGAAATTCTGAAGGGACTTGTAATAGTAGCTGGTATCAGGATGAACCCTGCCACCTGATTCACGCTATTTAGTCAGTCAGCACCACTCAGCTCTGATACCTTCCATTTGTTCACCCGCACTTCCACACTCCCCACATTATAGCGTTTGGATCAATTTACGGGGCGGGATACGAAGGAAATAAAGATGTTTACACTTCTTGTCAAGGAGGAGGCGGCGGCGACAATGACGACGACGGCGGCGGCGGAGGGAGCGGTAATCTTCCATGCATATTCCTACACATATTTTGGCCACACATACACATACATCTAAATGCATACATGGAGGGCACCCCTTTAGAGAGGTCTTGGAGCCGCCATGTTCCATTATTGAGGCATTTACATAATCCGACCGCGTCAATTGACTCGCTTCCGAAACTCCGCTCAAAGCCCCCTTCAGAGCTGTCACCCGTGCATTTGTCCCTATAACCAAGGTCAAATGGTCACACCATCATGATCCTCAGAACATCCTCACACGATCCCCTCGCCACACAAATGGCTCCTGGTATCAGGAGCTGCTCCCCGGGAATGGTTTGGGGACCACTATTACAGTCCTGATAATGGCACAGCTTATATGGAGCCCCGGAACATTCCGTTACTTCGTGCTCACACCACGTCCTCCACCGCCCTGTGGATCCTTGTAATCCCTGCCATACAGAAGACCGTATGCCAAAGGGGAGGGGGGAGGTTTGTGGTGGTGGCCATTACAAACGGAAATGGCCAGGCCGTCGTTAGTGGAGAGAGCAAACAAAGGTTCTGGCGGCTCAACATTCTAATCTATGGCCGAGCGCGGACTCGTTGTAATTCTCGGTCATGCGGAAATGTCTGACCCGCTTCTAAACATTATAATTATTCTGCGGAGCAAGTTTTTGTCGCGATCTTATCCCCGTGGTGGGACAAGAAGGGCGCGGATTTTTACCCTTATATCCCATGCATACTAGAGCTACGTGAGGGCTACGTCCTTGTGGAGGTAGGGGTGAACCGTTTAATAATTGAGAGGATGCGGGACTAAGTGCAATTTCCTATTTCGCCTCCAGAGTTTGTCAGCCCGCACAGGGACACACACGCAGAGGAACACTGTTGGAAGTTTTTGTGGCCGTTGCTTACGTGTATATAACTGTATCTTAGGCTATTCAGGGCATGCAAAGGAAATTTCCTCCAATTTACTGGAGAAACCTTGGAGGTCATCGGGACAACTTGGGGGAAAGTCCGGTGAAATTCCCGTCTTTCCAAGTCACTAAGGTGAGCACGAAGGGGGCGAATGGTAAGACTCGCCAAGTGCACGTATATACGGACCTCCATATCAGTAAAAATACAGAACCCTCGTTATAACGGTCTCGAGTTGCAATTGAGAATTTGGGCGTTGTAGGGTAAAACCGTTAGAGAAGAACTGCAAGATATACGGCAATATATTTATAGAGACAAATTAAACTGTCCATTTTAACCGGATTACCTTACAACCAAGAGCCGCTATAAAGAGATTTCCTGCCATGCTCCTCCCATACCCTTCCAATCCCGACAAAGTGCTCCGAGATAATCTTGATGGGACTTTGGCATAAAAGGATTTTCTTCCAACATAAACTTATTGTGAAATGTGAAATGCGCTCACTTTATTTCTCCAACAACCCCTCTCAACCCTCACTCAATGAGCTGCTTCGGAGTATTAGTGGAATTAATTCATTCTAATTAATCCTCGCCCCCACCTCAGTCAGCCAGTTGAGTCGGAATGGATCAGACAGGAGCTCTGTCTCTTTCATGGATCAAAGTAAGAGATTTGCCCAGAAAGAGAGAGAGAGAGAGAGAGAGATAGAGACAGAAAGCTGAAACGGAAAGGACCAACTTATCTAACCTCCTGTCTGAGTAGGAGGTTAGAGAAGTTTGTCCAAAGTGGATAGACAGGCAGAACTATATGTGAGGAGTTTGAGGAAGTATTGATAGTAGTGGCAGTTGAGATTAGAAGTGGATGAAAATGCTTTTGGATTGTCTAGTAAATATTAGGGGGAATTTCCAGTCTGATTTTAAGTCAACACAACGGGCGGACGGATCGTCCTGGATGGGTGCCCCGCTGTGGGAATTCATTGAGGTGGAAGTTTGTTCATTTGCAAGCTTTTCCACGAGCACTTCACTAAGCAATCCGGAGGCTCGGCTGGGGTCGAGAATCAAGACCTTAAAGTCACTCCCTTGGCTATAGTAGCAGTGTAGCAGCAGGAGTATTATAGCAGCGGTGATGAGAGACATGAGGGGATTTGGGGAGGGGAAGAGATAAAATAGTGGCAGTCACATGTGGCTCTCTCTCTCTCTCTGCATCTCCCTGATCTGATTCTCATCTCTGTATTGACAGAGTCCCTCGTACATGATTTTTTCCCTCGGCCGTACTCCAACTCGTTCGTTATAGCACCCTCAAAACTCAGTCAGGGCCAACCCATTGGGTTTTCCGGTGTGGGTCCAACTTGGCAAGGAAATGCTCAAAGACTATACCTGAGAAGTGAGTGACTGGAGGAGCCGAGTCATAATGTACAGAGTACATTGGATTGCACCCTTTGGTGATGCGAGTACCTCGTAGGTGGGATCCCGCCGCTCCCTCTCCAAATATTCCGTCGGAATACTAACGAGTATCTCACAGTATACTTGTGTGCTTGTTCCGTACGAATGAGCCTCCTTGTTCCCGCAAGAGATGACAAGAAACTGTGTGGTGGGGCCGTGATGGATTTGTATGGGAATACATAATGGGACAAAGTATGGGGATGGCATGGTATTGATCCCTCCCTCGTACTTGCACACCACACTGCACCCGAATTGAGTTAAAGGAATGCTCCCGACCCGAACAAGGGGCTATACTTGTGGGCCAGCTAGTACTACTAATACTTCTACTCCAGCTGCTGCTCCTGGGATGTCCCTCGCTACGTTTGGCCCCGCTCAACTGCGAACATGCACCACAGAGAGATGTTTCCCACATAACTAGGCGGAGGCGCATGCACATGCCAAAGTGAATTTACAACGGCCAGTCATCATCGTCGTCATTGTCTTCCGAGGGGTTTATTACTTCCAGCAGACATCCCAAAGCGCCTGTGACACAAAGCTCGTGTGTGTGAGTGTGTGTGTCAGTGTGTGTGTGAGTGTGTGTGTGTGTGTGTGTGTGTACGTAGGCTCGAAATTGGAAGAATTTCACTCGAGTGTGGGCTCAAAGGGGAATGAAAACAAAGGGCTCATTCCGGGTTGGGTTGGTGGGGCGCGAGGACGACGATGACGACGAAAAGTTTTTTTCAATCCCCTAATGAACGTGATTTGAGTGCATACATAAATAATGTGGTCGTAAATAGGGCGGTTTTCGGCTCCCACTACAACTTTACCAACTTGTGCCCGCCTCCACGGTCGCCGCCCACAGAGGAACACGATGTTTCTGTCAGTGCGGGGGAATTTAACCTCAAACTCTCTCCCTTCATTACTACCTCCTCTGCTACCCCAGTTAAAATTGTGCTAGGATCCCTATCTCTGTGGCTCTGCCGACTGACGAGCTGCTCTGTATGTATCCCAGTATACATACATACTTTCCCTCCTCCTCTGCATATCCATTCTCGCCTAATAAGGGAAAGTAGAGAAAGGCTTGGGGGAAAGTAGCTACTTGGGGCATCGTGCGATTATTGACGAGGGTACATGTGGATTTGTGTGTACATGCATGAGGGTATGGAGACATATTGGAGTCAACGTAGTTCCCTTTGACCTGCTTGAGGCAGGGAGTTTATAGTTGAAGAGAAAGAGAGAGAAAGAGAGAGAGAGAGAGAGATCTGCTTCTTCTAAACGATTGTGGAACACGCTTTTGAACCGTTTGAACTGGTCATTTAGTCGGGATGAAAGCCCTAAAAGGAATTAGTGGGGGGAGCGGGTAGAAGAATAATCATGGGGCTCTCACTCCTGGTCTCAACTATGGTTTCAGCAGTGAGCGACTCTCAATGAGTGGACGACAAGAGTGAGGGCGCAAATATGTTCCAGTTCCACTCTTTCAAGCCCTCATCACCCACCCAATTCCACAACATTCACCATTACTACTTGTCCGGAGAAAAATAATTTCACTTTGAATTGAGAATAATCCCACGCTTTCTCCACTTTCTCCCCCACCACTCACTCGTCCAAATTGTCACCCAAGCGCAAAGAACCATGCCACTGCCGTCAGAAGCCAGTAAATAAGCTCTGCATCAAAGAGCTGTTGAATTGGAACAGAGTATATATAACAAGCAGTGGTAGTAGAGTAGACGAAGCCAGCAGTCAACTTGTTCCACAAGTCCTCTCAAAAGCCGGATAAATTGTCGTCCGCCATTTCACTCTCAGCAATTCCGTTGAAAATGTTCATGGCTGAGGGGGGAATTGTATGAGTGATTTTGTACCGTAGGGCTTTTCAGGAGCTCATATAGCCTCCAAAGCGTTGCTACTGAGATGTCGTACACCCCACAATTTGACCAGTTCTCACGCACATAGTTATTAGCCATATATTTGTACTTGTTCTGTTTATCATGTTACGAGGACTCCTCCCTCCCGCTCCTCCGCCCCAACATCTGCTGACTCCTTACATATGGTAAATGTTCGGCCGAGTCCATGGCTGGAGGCTGGCGATCCACTTATTATGAGTGCGGGGAATAGAGCGGAGAGTCATATCTTTCTGGGCTGCTACGTAAGTGGTTTATCTTTTCCCAAATTCCCTATTTTACTACATGACAGGGGGTCATAATTCACGTGAAAGTCAATATACGTGCTCACCTTGTGGGCATAAATCTAAATGGAAGGGACCAAGGCTGCGGAGGGGGATCTTGGCCGGAACGACGGAACGATCCAAGGGTTTTTTTTCCAATAACTTTCCCCTGAACACGCACACGTTCAAACACATACACACACACAGACACACAGACACACACACACACACACACACACACACACACACACACACTACAATAATAACACTAGACTGACGCCAGATCAAACTGTTCGGAAGCTAGCCACACAAGTTTACCTTACCAAATAATAGATAAACAAAGTGTGGGCTTGTAAACTGGATTCTTGTAACCGTGGGCCAGGATGTAATTTCTAATAGTACACGAGCGGTTCGGGGCGTGCTTGCCGCAGTTTGTAATCCTCAAGTTCTTATGGGCTATTACTTACGGCCGGAAACCTTATACCATTCATGGGGTAAACTACGGCGGCTTCTACGCTGGAAAGGGTGAACTTGTGGGGGACCGAACCCTCCCACGCACATCAAAGTTGTGACGGGTAGATTCTCGCTCATGTCACATACGGGACGACCATGCAGCAGCACCGAGCAGCGGTGACCTCCAGTATCCCATCTTTTCTCTCTATCTTCCCCTACCTAGAATGGGAGTCAGAGTTGAAATTACATGTTGAATTTAGCGCATACAAAATCCTGATCGGTCATGCATGAGATGGAGAAGTGAGACGGAGAGAGCAGGAGGAGGAGGAGGAGACAGAAGGAAGGGTGGAAGGAATGAGAATGGATATGTGACATGAGTGAGATAAAAAACTGATGGAATTTTATGTGTGCGCTCGGTAAAGGCGTACGTCCTTTAAAATCATTTCGATTTCCACGTATAGATTTCCGTCGAAACCTTTTCCACTCAGCAGTAGCCTATGGACTCTCTGTCAACTCCTGATCTCTGTCATCCTCCCTCCTCATATTGCACTTTGTTTCTATAATGTTTGCTAGTGTAAGATGTATTCCGTATGTGTGTCTGTTTATGTGTGTGTGTGTGTATGTGTGTGTGTTTTGGCTAAGAATGGGACAATAGGTTTGTTATGAGGATCCAAGCTGAGCCCCACACCATGCTTTTCCCTCGGATGCACTGTGAGTTACCATGGCCATTGAGCATCGTACTCTTGCAACTGATGATGTGGTGACAGGATCCCTTTGTATCCATGTCCTAAGGGACTCTTCTCCTTTCCAATTGAGAGGGAGAGAGACAGTGGAGTTGATCCGATCATTTGTTTGGTAAAGATCAAGTTCCTCTACCTCACCCTCCGGCTTCGTTAACAACTGCATCGGCTGTATGGGAAGTTGCACCGTACATTCCGGCTCAATTATCAAGAGCCTGCGGCAGTGAAACTTGGGATAGTACACATTCCCTTGTCTCGGTGGGAGTTGAGACTCACGGAGTCAGTCAACCGAGATTGGAGAATGTATGTATAGTATAGTGTGACCAAGGCCGCCTTTCCCGTCTCTACCACTGCCGCAGTGGAAATTCATCTCCGATTTCCATCACTTCCACATCTCACCAGAGCTTACTTAATTAAACTCACCTTAGGCCGCCCTTCATCCCAATCTGGAGGCAATTTTCTAGCGGTAGGAACGGCAGCGGAGCTACCGCTCTTTGCCCCAATGCCCCAAACTATGCCCTCATTTGTCCTCATGTAGGTTAGAGGCATACATTGTAGAAATGGATTTACAGGAATGAGCTTGATTTAATCGGAGACGAAGGCTTCAGGCTTTCTTCCGAATCTTCACTGTTAGGACAAACAAATGGAGTACCTTGTGGGATGGAGTGGAGAATGTGGGATCATGTAATTCCACTCCGGCCATGGGAGGGAAGGATCGAGTCGTTGTAAGTTGTTAATGATGGGATGTGATGAAATGATGAGGGTCTCTGTTGTTGCAACAACCTGTGAGTAAAAATAATTGTATGCTATTGTGGGGATATTCTAGTCCCTGGAGGCTGAGAGCCATTGCCATCAGTGCAACGGTCAAAGGTAAGGTTTGTGGTGAAGCTCACATAAAGTAAAAACTGGGCAGGGCGGGATGTGGTGCAGAAGCGGAGCTAGCTGAGGTGGGGCTGTTTTGTAGGAAATTTGACGGAGCCACCAAAACCCCGTGCGAAGATGTGGAGAAAGTCTCAAAGGGAACAGTGCTTAAGTTGGCAGATGTTGTTGGTGAAAGTAAGTGTGCCATTGGAAAATGGGAAAGTTTAAGCATGAATTTTCTTAATGAGAAATTCCACATTCATTTCTTTGTCTGGTGAGCACATAAACCCTTCGTAACAATCACACGACTTTATTTATGATTTTTATTATTATCTGTACCACGTGGCTCCCCCTGCTCCACTCAAACTTACCAGAGTTTCCACAGATGAACTTTCACCAACTTTTCCACCTCCACCCGCACATACACACACATATGCACACAGAAGC